>JAAGAY010007520.1:0-29528 GCA_011801015.1 Ardeotis arabs
AGCTCGGGAAGAGGGAGGGGTGGGGAGGAGGTTTTTATCTTGTTTCACTGTCTCATTATCTCATTATCCTGCTAGTTTTAGTAATAAATGAATAGTTTTCCCCAAGTTGAGTCTGTTTTTGCCCGTGACGGTAACTTTAAGGATTTCTCCCTGTCCTTATCTCAAACCTCGAGCCGTTTTTCTTCTATTATCTCCCCCTGTTCTCTCGGAGGGTGGGGGGAGTGAGAGAGAGACTGCGTAGTCTGGTCCCGATCCGGGCTAAACTACGACACCCAATGCCTGTGATGCAGCGACAGGTATGAGATTTGTATTATTCCTCACAGCACACTGGTTAAAAAGTGCATTTCTTTCAGTGGCTGCCTTCTCGGGACTCAAGCTGTCTTTCTGCAGAAGTGAGACGCTATACAATTCAATTTTTGCCATTTGAGAACTGCAAAATACTAGTAAATATTTTACTATCCATTTTATGATTTTTTTTGTAAATGAAGTGCATAAAGGAGCTAAAAAGATTATAGCATTTTCTGTATTTCTATTCCTTCTTTATGACCCCTCAAACATTAGGTGAAAATCTGTAAGTTTATCCATAATGTGCAATGATACAGCACATAGACTCTAATAGATGGTATTATGGTGCATAGATCTCCCAAAGCAGAGACTGATGAAAATGGATTTCACTGCATTTGAAGTTGGAAAAGTACTTGTCAGCTAAGCTTTTCAAAAATATTAAATTCATAATAAGAAACAAATAGTCATTACTGTTCTTGGTGTACTTCTATGTTATTGCTAAGATATCTGGCTGCCACTCTGATAGAAAAGGTATATTTTAAAATGACAATTTGTCCAGACCATGAAATGCACAGGAAGAAATGCAGTGCTGCTCTACTGACAATTAATTTTAACCCTCTGTTAACATGAACATTTGAAAAAGGGATTTTTAACACCATTGATAAACGCCCATTCAGTGTGGAGCGCGTATAAAAAGATACTTTATGGAATTATTTTCAAATCCTTTTTTTTTTTCATCATTTATTATATCTCTTTGCCCTCCCTAATTAGTTAGTCAATACCTGTGATGTTGAATTGTTTTTGCCAGAGAAAGCGATCAATGATATAACTAGAGTGATACCTGAGCTGATCTTACTTCCTTGGATTTAGATTTCAGGCTGACTAAGCCACCCTCTAGAGGTAAGGTGGCTGCTATTTTCAGTTCACTCTAGAGACAGCCACAGGCAAATTCAATAATAAAATATGGTGAAGCATTGTTTTCACATAACTTCAGTAGCAGTAAGGATATCATAGCTCAGAAGCAACCACAGAGAATATTTTTGAGCTATTTGATTACATTAAAAAAAGGAATTTTCAACAGAATTCAACCACAAAATGTGTGCCACAGAAAAAGCAAGAAAGCAAAATACTTGCCTTGCTGATAAATATTTATGATCAGTCCTGGCTCTTGGGTTGGAATTCAGAACACCCTAGTACTGCAAGACCTTGAGATAATCACATTTCAGACTGTTGGCGGGTTAAGTGAATAACAGGGAAATTGAGACACATGACAGTTTGAACTACATTTCAGTTTGCCATTTCACTAAGGCTGATTTTGTGGTGGGCGTGCTGGCTATGTCATTCAGAAACCTGTAGTTCTCTAATGACTTCTTGCAGATCTGCCTTTGAGCTTGGAGCACTAAGTGAGATGGCCCTAAGTGTAGCTAGGAAAAATATCATAGCAGCTCAAGTAACTGCATTTTTCCTCTCCTCTCTATGAAGTCCTTGCAAGATATAGGAGCCCTACTAACAAAGTCCGAGTAGCCCAGAGCAGGCTTTAGAGTGCACCTAATCTAGGCCAAATATATATATTGTATGTCTTATTTTTGTTTAAGCGTCCCTACCCTAGGCTTAGAGTGTTGCTGTGATAAAGCCAGAGCAGCTGGCGCAGACACCCAGGATCCAGAACCATAGGACATGATCACAGGATGATCATCTGGGATGAAGGGAACCTCAGAAGGTCTCTAGTCCAACCTCCTGCTCAAAGGGGGATTGGCTATGAGATCAGACCAGTTGCTCAAGACTTTTATTGAGCAGGAGCTACCTCGATTAAACCTGTGGCAACCACAACAGCTACGCAGGAAGGCACTGCGTTTGCTCTTCAGTCATTTGCTCTCAGCCAGGGCAAAAGATAAGGAAAGAATATCAATGCTTACAGAATGAGAGATGAAAAGCAGTTCAACCACAGTGATAGTCCATGTTTTTTTCTTCACTTTAAGCATCAATAGGCCCAAGCTACAAGCATCTGTCTGTCTGCAACATGAAGTTAAGAGTCTTACTAAAGCACCAGCTACGTCTGGACTCTGACTATACAAAAATGACTAAGAGTTCAGAAAAAATTATTTTAGCAAGGCTTGAAATGTAACAGTGTAGGTGGATGGCAAATCTGGTTGGCAGGACTGGATGTATGTTTAAGTACCAGTATACATGTATTCTTACCCTGCTCTGCTAGAGAATACTTTTAACCTCATTAAGTGTGTCTGCCACACAAAGATAAACACAAACCCCCTGAAAGAAAGATAATGAAGGAGAGGTCCCCTGGCAGCAGAAGAGTGAAATACAGTTTTTAGATTGAGAAATGTAAATGAGGTGTTTTGAAGAAAGCAGCAGTCAGTTACCCCAGCGAAAGTCAATAGGCAAGGATCTGTTATACATCCCAGCTTGCAAACACAGGCCTGTGATTTATTAGGAAGGCTCGATTTATTGCTGTAAGCCTTGAGCACAATAGCTTTCAAAGTTTTCAGTTTCACAAACACATAATAGATTATGCTTGTTTTTCTCTGGCCACATCTGTGACCCTGATCCACAGCTCAGTGTCTGAAATGGAAGCAGCATTAGAAAAATACTCACCACTATAAAATCACAGAGAAGTGGTAAGTGTCTTTCTACACACAAAGCAGATACGATGAGTGCTTTTGAGTAAGCTACCCTGCTAAGGTGATTTTATTGACTGGGAAAAGAGGATAATCGTGCACTGATTTGACTTTTTAAAAATCAGATATACTGACTTTCCTAAGAAAGAGAATATAGTGGATAAATTTATTACAACTGTATGAATTCATGCACTGAGGCAGTTGTAGTTAGTATTTTCACCTTTCCTATCTCAAATTCCTCTGCACTGTGATAACACGTGTAGTGTTCCTTCCTAGAAGTGGCTGCATTTCAGGAGTGAGACACCATTTATGTGATCAATTCATCTTGCCTGCATAGCATGAAACAAATGCATCAGGCTTTATTGCTAGCTTTATTTATTATTGCATCATGTAGTATAGTAGCAGCAGCAATGTTTATTGTATTATTTCATACACATGGTAGTGCCCAGAGCACCTAGGATTTATCCAGCGTAAGAACTTGTTAAAGGCTCTAGAAGTACAAACCAGTGAATAACACCTGCAAGAAACTGTTTTAAAAGCTTCTGCTTTTGCACAGGACGATGAAGACAATTAATGCATGCCCTTGTCAGTGATTTCCATCTCCTATTCTCATCCCAAGAGGCATCACTTTGGGGTTTGCTTCTCTTTTGCAGCATTACCCACTGAAAGGCTCAGAATAGTTGCAAGAGCTCCAGTAGGCGGAGATCGGGGTGCTAGACATAAACATGACAGTGCCCTGTCAGATCACCCTGCAAGATTGCTGGTCAGATAGGTAGCAGGCAGCTGCTTCTCTGTCCTTCATCAACTGCTCAGAGAAAGAAGACTCCAGAATCTTTCCAGAGTAGGCCTTTAAACTTAAAGAATTATATACTTATTTTCAAGGATAGCGCCTGGAGATACCTGTGTTTAGAGTATATCCACTCACTCAGAGACTTACAAAGCTCTCATTCCTGCAGTGTATTTGTTATTACTGAACAGAGACCAAAACAGTACCTTGATTTTGGAATTATTTGTTCAGATTCATGTCAGACATTTACCAAAGCTATAATAGTTTGCTCAGTCTCTCTGTGAGGTCCCCAGATCAAAGTCATACCTGTGAAGCAGAGTTAGATTCATTAAGACCATTAAAGAATGCAAGTATATCCCATACTACTCCTTCATATGGAGAAGATCTATGTTTAAATGAGTTACAAAGGCTGGATTTGTAACCAAATGTGTCAGGGCTGGATGGACGAATAGCAGATACTACAGAAATAATCTTGCATACAGAAGACTGCAGTGAAGAATTGCCAGTTGCTTTGGCAGACTCCATGGTCACAGCAAAGTATAAAGCAAGACAGGAATATCTGTTCTGCTCCAAGGCGCTTCTTATCAATCCTTTTTGAGTGCAAGCCTCACATGATATCTACTAGGGTAAATTTAGATTTTCTCTGTATTTACCTGGTGGTATAAAACTGATAGGCTCCGGGGAGACCTGATAGCAGTCTTCCAGTACCTCAAGGGGGCCTACAAGAAAGATGGGGAGAGACTGTTCAGTAGGGCCTGCTGTGATAGGACGAGGGGCAATGGTTTTAAAATAGAGGGGGGTAGATTTAGATTGGACATTAGGAAAAAATTTTTCACCATGAGAGTTGTAGATCACTGGAACAGGTTGCCCAGAGAGGTGGTGGATGCCCCATCCCTGGAAACATTCAAGGCCAGGCTGGATGGGGCTCTGAGCGACCTGATCTAGTGGGGGATGTCCCTGCTCCTTGCAGGGGGGTTGGACTAGATGACCTTTGAAGGTCCCTTCCAACCCTAACCATTCTATGATTCTATGATTCTATGATATATCAAAAGTGCAAAATAAACCTCTATTTTGCTGTCCAAAGAACACGTGATGCAACAGGAACATGGCATGGCTGATAGTTACATGAAAACAGAAGACTACTTGCCAAATAGAGCCACAGCCATATATTTTAGTCCACTGTTGAACCTGGCTAGGCTAACTGCTTGATTAAAAGAATCCTTTTTTGAATCATAAAGCTGTATGGCAGTGCTCATAAAAAATACAGGTTTTATTTGCCAACTAAATAACAACAGGGCATTTTCTAGCTTTTAAATAATTCTGATGATTGCACCACAAGCATTTTTAACCTGGTTAATTCTCCAGTGAACAGTATCATGCCTTAGCTTCATATGCTAGGAAAGTCTGTTGCTGGTGTTAGTACCAGACTTCTTCCTCACAAACCTCATTCTCTGTTTCCCACCCTGTGTCCTTTACTATTTCAAGATGCTCTTTCTCACTCTTCCTTCCTTGATATAGCCTGTTTTCTCTCAGTAATTAGATGGGACTGCGTAGAAGGAAGTCGGCTAAACTGTCAGTGTTTACTTCATTAGAGGGCTGTCTCATCAAGGAGCTATTTACATGTTCTCTCTGCTGCCACATTACATGTGTCTTTTTGAAAGAAGTAGAGAGCCTCAAAGAAGTGTCTCAGTCTATATGGCAGACAAGTACTCATCAAAACCCCAACCAGACAATCTCAGCACTATACACAAGTCTCCTACTTTCTGGAAACTTGCCCCAGTGCTAAAGTCCTTCTCTAGCACTCCTGGAGTCAAGCTGATGCTTTGTGGATGTCTCAACGCTCTCCATCCTGAGACAAAGTAAAAAAATCAGCCAGCACAGATCTGGGCAGGGACTTCTGAGCTCACTTTCTTTAGATGAAGGTCAGGCACTGCAGTTTCATTTTTCACAGGCAATCAGCATGCATTTCCACCCTAGCTGAATGGAGTGCATGCTCTGCAACAGCAACACAGGCTGATTTATTTTAAAAAGCTGGACAGTCTCAAACCTTGTGTATAAATTCATTTTTTTCCTGCTTTTAACTCACAAGGGAGATGTGCCAGCATATCCATAAGGAAGATGAAGTGGTTACTCTCTTTACACCACTATACTGTGGTAAGACTCTGTCAGCCAAAAAGAAGTTTCTGGGCCATCAGCACAGCCATTGTCTCTGTGACAATCCAGCTCTATTCACTTTGCGCACTAACTGCGGCATCACCCATGAGAGTTATTTGGGACATATTAGCTTTTACCGTAAGATTCAACATAGCAATAACAAATATGAAATATTTTATTGATTTTTTTCTTTTTTTTCTTCTTAGTTTTCTGCAATTGAAAATCACATCATTTTCCAGTCTGTTCTGTAGTCAATTAATATTTTAAAAGCGTGTGAAGCAGCCACAGCAACAGCCATTTGCAATGAAAATAGCCATTTAAATAAAAAGGTCACCTGCCTCCTTCCCTGTCACTCCCTGCTTGGGAGACAGGGCCATCCCCCTTTCCTTCTGCTTTTTAGTCCAGCACCCACTGACAGGCTTCTCTTTCACTTCAAGGTATGTGATGAGACAGCCAGACTCTGTTTTCCTTTTGGTACACCTACTTCCCTGTGGACAGCCTTCTTCCTAAAAGTCCTGTGCTTAACTTCCCTTCCTCGTAGAGAGGCTGGAGGCTGCAAAAAGCTGTATCCCAGAGTGTGAGCTCCTCTCCCCAGCAGCTGAGTGGAGGCTTTTGTCTTTGATCCATCAGCCCACTCAGGTGTTGTGATACAGAGCAGAAAGCTGGGATACATGTTAATTTCTTCTTTCCTTACAAGATCTGGGAGACCACCCCATCACAGTTCAAAAAAGCTTTCCATGAGGCAAAAGAAGCAGCAGCAAATAACCCTTGATGCAGCCTTTACTGTTGTTTAATCTATTCTCTCCAAGATGACTCCTCTCAGGATTGTGCTAAAATAAGAGCAGTAATATTGTAAATCAATGCTACTCAAAGCATTTTGAAATTAAAAGGTTTGCTGCTCTGTTTTAAGCCTATGTTTTATGCTTATTTCTTTAGTGACTGTACATGTCATTTAAGCCAAAAGCAGATTTCACTTACAGCACTTTGGGAAATGTGTCTACACAAAAACGGTATAAAAGATTAAGAAGCAGAAAAGCTACGTATACTTCAGACATAAAAGTTAAGGAATAAAAGCCCTCGTAGTTCTTGCTGGATAAACTGCATGAGATTGAACAGGCACCATACCAATGAAATCTTTATGATTTGTGCCATGGAAAATAAGAACACATTTAAACTTTGTGCAGTTGCACAAAGTATCCACATTCATTGCTCCCAAAGACAATTTTGCTGGACAGTTCTGTGGGTCACTGAATTTTGTAATTCACATGGTAGCCGTGACAGAAGAGGGATACTTGTTAGAAACGCAATACATTTACCAGCTTCCAGCCATGAAATGGCATAGCACCTGGGAAACACCAACTGCTGGTGAGAAACCCTTTACGTGGCGTTCTTAAAAATGCTATGACTGACTCTGCAGCCCTGACAGTAGAGGTAGACAGAGCAGTTTCCAATTAGTGATGTTTCAACATCAGCAGAAGTACTTTGCAGCCAAGTAGCACTTCTGTTTAAAAAAACTGGAGAGATGCAGAATGTTCTGGCAATGACCAAAGAAGGACACATACCCTTGTGGTTGAGGCAACAGCCTCAGCAGACAACACTTTTCCCTCAGACTGAATTAGAATGAAAGTGGTGTTTTGAATCACTTGAACTAGGATGTAATTTTTTTTCTCCCAGAATCATGCATTCAATATCACAGTCTCTCTCAAGCCTATATGTCTTCCTCAAGATAAAAATTCAAGTTTTAATCTGAAAAAAAACCCCAGATATTTGTAAATAATTTTAGATTTTTTTTTTCATTTGCTTTGAGCTATCAAACAGATTTTGAGCTGCCAGTGTTGCTTAAAGTGGTCAGCATCCAGCATCTCATTAATAGCTCTAGTGATGAAAAGTGCAGCCTAAGCAATACTCATGTCAATAGACAGCTATCTTTATAAATCCTGAGTAGCCAAAGACAGTTGTCTAATGAGGAACAATAAAATTGACTAGATTTATGAAAAAAAACCAAACCAACTCCCATATATTTATTCATAGCCCCACTTGGGTTATGCCATCCCTACCTACTGCATTATCTCTCTCCTGTGTTGTACCTTTTAAAAAAGTTGTCAAATTCTAGTTCTTTGTCCCTATTTAGGGAGATACAATTGTGTACTGCACATTTATAGGATTCCAAATGTGATCTGTCTGTGGCAGATGTTCAAAGGAGTGAACAAAGCACATGTTCTAAGAATCACACCAGCAACATAAGAGTCAGCCAGTTGCAAAGGAAAGATCTGAACAGTATTTACTTAGCATTTTCTGCAGCTCACCACTGGCTTTAGGCACATTAAATTATAGATCCTTTCAAACATAGCCTCTACCAAAGAAGGAGCTGTGTCAGGCCCACGATAATAAAAAGTCAGATAACAGATAAATGTCACTGCCTTTAATGCTACCAGTCACATTACCTATTCTAGACATTTTGGCTTAAATCATTGCTCTGAATACGAATATCTTTTCAAACTGTTTGAGAGGATGTGGGAAGATCTCCTGGTTTACTTAGACAGTAAGTTTACTTAGACAGTAAGTTTACTGACCTATTAATGTTTTACACAGATTAAGTTTCAATCTGGGAAATTACTTGCTTTTTCATGCTTCAGAATTATATATTACTGGATCTCGCATGATTGTCCACCCTCTTTTCAAGAATTTTCCCCAAGAAAGTTGTTGTATGCTGTGACCTGGAGAAGGGTCACTTTCTGTGCCACTGCCTGGCTCCCACTTCTCAATGAGCTGGTCCTGAACTCCAGCTAACACACTGACTGCCGCTGCCAAGGTGATCAAGGACTTGCTGAAGCCTGCTCGGCCTCCTTGAACTGGTACAGTTATGTAGTACTTATGCAAGTCTACTGTTTATAACACTTATCTTGGACTTTGCTGTGTTAGAAGACAAATACACTAATACCACAGAAGGTTTTTTTGAGATAAGTTTTCCTTTTCTCTTCCACGCCTACCATTTCCACTCCAGAAGCAAAATATAGTTGAAACACAAAACTATCAAAATAAGAGTTGAAAAACTAAAGTTGGTTCAGATGTTTTAAATTCTTTCATATATGAAAATGTATATTTGTACTATATATACACCCATGTCTCCATTTGTACTACATGGAGAAAAGGAGAAAAAAAACAAACTGGGAAAACATCTAAGAAAATTTTAGAGGAATAAAAATCAGTTTTGTGGTTTGGTTTATTTATTTTTTAAACTTATTGTTATTTTTTAGTAACTGACTTGTCTTTTTGCCCTTCAGAGTTAAGTACATCACCTTTCTGGGCAAAAGAAAAGAAAAAACATTTTTATGGCATTGGAAGTTAATCTCAGATTTGTTTTTCCTGTATCATTAATACACTTGACTATGTTTTAGTTCCTCTAATGAAAGTTCATCTAGTGTTGCAAGTCTATGAATTAGGATAGTTTTCTCAACAGCTGTTTCAAAGCTTGTATCTTTGATTACAAAACGGGATATAGGAGCAGCCAGCAGGTTTGGTGTGAGTACAGAACAGGTTCTTTTTCCCAGCATTCAGGGGACAGCTGCTGTCATCTCTCAGATGCCACCGCAATATATAAAGTTGCTGACAACTGCTTAATTCAGATCAGTGTTCAAATTGCTCCAGTTCATCCTGGAGACCAAACGCAGCCTGAGGAGCTCTATGTTTATCCCTTGTGGCCAGCACTCGGGAGTTGAGTAGCACTGTGACTGACATGAATAGCTATGGCAAAACTTTAATCTTTATTACAGATTTTTACCTATGTGCCATAAAAATCTCATACAAGCCTGAAAAACATATTCAGCATCACTCCTTAAATTTCCAGAAATAATTACAATTTGCGTCATTTGAAAAGTAGCAAGATTCCACAAATCTCAAAGTAGTCACTGTGCTATGAAGCAGAACCTTGGCTAAAAATTCTTAGCCAGCATTGGACGCATTTTTTTTTCTTCTGAAAGCTAAAAAATACAAATTTAAGCCCCCTTCCCGGAAGCATTATAGAGAAAAGAAATCTGTCATTCAATAAGAAAATTCGGGAAAAAGAGCACTTTTTTTTTTCTTTTAAATACCATGAGTATTTCCTAATTGTGTTATGGATAGTGCTGATCAGCCAGCAGTGCAAAGGTAGATACTGCAGTACTCTAATAGAACTACTTCTAAATGATACAGGGAAAGGGCACTAACAATGCAGATCAGCAAAAGAAATTTAAGTAGTTTTTTAGCTATTTAAACTGTAGCATCACTATTCTCAAACCTAAAATAGGATTTCAGGGGAGTGTGAAAAAGGTTTATTTCTTGAGTGAGGTCCTAGTCAGGTGAGCATAAGGGATTTCTTTATTCTTTCTCTGAGAGGCACAGCAGGAACCATTTAAAGGCATGGTGTTACCTTGACTACAGTAATCTACATTACATCCTTTTGTTTCAAGGCCATGGCCTACAGCAGGGTAGAACAATGATAGGATAAGCCACCTCTTACATCCTGACAGACATTCTTCCACAGTGTTTGGAAGGAGGATTCACAAAGATCATTGTCTGACCAGGGATGAGATCACCCACAGCATGCAATTTACACCCAAGACTTTTGAAGTGGGGAGAGGAGTCCTACTCTAGAGATGAGTCTACTTAAAGGGTGATTCATAGAAAGCATCAATGCACTGTCACTGGAGAAGGGCGGGAGCTAGCTCCTGTGTTCGGCTGTCAGGATACCTATTCTTGTTACTTGCTCCAGTTCTCTATCCTGTTAGCTAAGTTCAAGCCTCAAATTATTAAAAATAAACAGGGTTTATCAGTATGCACCCAGTGCACTATGCTTGCAACTGGCAAAGGAATCTGGTCATTGGCATGATTAGTCATTGGAAAAAGTAGGCTTTTTAGAATCTGCCAGTTTGATTAGTTCATCTACTCTAGTCCCACCATTGCTGATCCACCTGCTAGCTGATTTGTGCCTTTCAGCTCTGGCTCTTCCTTTCCAGCTGTCTCTATATCCTCGTTTCCACAGAGGATGTCCATGAGACCTATCCTTACACTTCTAAAGCACAATCTTGCTTTAAAAAATGAAAATAGCTTTTTGTGGGAGAGAATAAAGCAGGAAAAACTTAAAACCAGCAAAGCCCATGAGAAAAAAATTTTAGAAGTATCCATATTCCCTCAGCTGGAGGAGATGATAAACACAAATAATGTATTCATATAGAACATTAGCATTTATAAACATGAAGCATCATTTTGGAAATTTTAACTCAGCTTTCATTAATTTCTAATGTATAGGCCACTGTAGTATGAGATCCTCTGTAAGCAGAAAGATATGTTGTAACTCAAAAAAAAAAAAGAAACCAACAACAACAAAAAAAACCCACACCACAAAAAACTTCTCTCCCAGGTAAGCTGTTTTCTGAACAAGCTCCAAACCCAACAGGTGGCTCCCATGAGAGCCATGCTCTCAGTGTGATTTATGCTGTTGAAAACTGGCAAATAGCCCTGTAAATGAGTGCTGTGCTTTAGCAGGCTCATACTCCCAAATAATTCTGGCTGCAGCAATCTCAAAGAAATAATTCCACCATGAAGGGACTCAAGGCTTTGTAGCTGGGTACAGCCTGCCTGGAATGCTGCTATAACCAAGTATGTCCTGTACCTGAGGTTAGTGGTTTTTGCTGGCATTGCTGTAGCTACACTAATGAGACACCAGCAGAGAATTCCCCTGTGTCAGGTTAATTTGCAGCTGCATCTCAGAAATGAGCACTGTATGCTGTAAGGCCCCTGTGTGTCAAGACAAGGCAGATTGGGGAATCTTGCAGCAAAATGGAGCTCTTGGAAATTATGCAATGTTGGGGGGAAATATCTACTGACACATTCTCTGAAAGCCCAGGAGATGAGGGTGAATGGTTACACAGGACTTGTTTCAGTGTGGCTGAAAAAATTACACAGACTGGATGAAATCACCTCTCCCAGCCCATTGCTGATGAGATGGCTGTTTAAAAACAGGAAATGCGAGGGATGGAAAACTGAACAGACCTAAAGTAAAACAAGAGTTTGACAGGAATCAAACAAAAATAGCCTAATTTTCTTGGACATGAGATGCAAGGCCCTAAAGGCAAGTTGGTTTGGAAAACTTAATGTTTAGAATCATTCAGAGCATATGTAAATTAACATTTACTAAAAAAAAAAATACTCTCAGAAAAATAAAAATTTAACTTTTACTGTCCAGTTTCAAAAATATTACTTAGACTTCCATCTTCTAACCTTCCTCCCCTCCCCAGTGTCTTACATGTTAAAAACCACAGTTCTGGTTCAGCAACTGGTTCCTATCCAGCATTTATTAGTGTAGCTCAGCTAGTAGTACTGTCCTGAAAAGAATGATATTAAGTGGGAAAAAATAGCTAGTGGTACATAGCTCTTCAAAGCTGGTGATGCTCCCCTTAGGTCAACAACTGGAATATTCCTTTTTCCAGCCATGGTGTTACTCTCATCAGTAAAATACCTCTTGCAGTGAAGTGGCTGTACAAGCTTATTCTTTAGTCGGTTACTCCAAGACAAAATAATTTAACAAGTAGAAAAAGGTGAAAGTCTATCTGCAGCACTGGAAATTGAGTTTAATAATTCTGAAGTTATTCTGTTTGAATGAATCTGAACTCTCATCAAGGAGAGAAGGGGAAGAAGAAACTGGTCAACAGATCAGAGCTACAAGGAGTATCTCTAAGTCTGCAATCTGGCAGAAGCTCATATTTCTGCCATTAAAATTTTAATGGCAGTCACTCATGAAACAATCAAAAGCAAAATCAGAAATTAAGTTTATTTTGTATTTCCTTACCTGAGCTAACATGTTCACAACTTTTGGTAAATGTAGATTTTGTCTACAGACTTTGTCTGAAAAAGCGAGAAGCATTTTATGAATTTTTCTGACATTTTGTGCTGTAATAGGCGAATAAGAAGAGAATGTTTACTCAATTTCTTCAAATGTATTGACTTTTTATAATTGCTTCAAAAAGACTGCTGATTCCACTTCCCTAAATGGACACCAATTTGTTGTTGATATTAACAAGGAAGAATATTGGAAGCATTTAAGGAACAGGACAATGATTTGATTGATCTTTTCTTTTTCTGAATGATGGGTGTTGGGCTACAATCTGAACAAGAATATCTTTTTTAGCTGTTATAAAATCTTTACATTTTTGATGTATATTCTACATAGAATGAATCTATGTATATCTCTGCTATCATAATCCTTGAACTTACCAGATAAAACAACTTTCTTGCAACTTTAAATGAACAAAATAAGATCACAGACATGTTGCATTAAAAACTGCATAATCAGCTCCTAGCTTTCCATAGCATGAGTACATCCTCTCAAAAAAAACCCCTTTATTTAGAAATGTTTGATTATCAAATATTTTAATCATTATTTACTCGCTGTTTGCCTTCATATGCAAGCACTGTTAAAGCAAGACTTGTTATTTATTGAGTTGCCCCTAAATCTAAAAGGGCACTCCTTCCTTTCTCATACACAGGTGTCAAGCCAAGCATTCTTTCATAGCTCTGACAGTTTCAACTTTAGATTTTTTCATAATTAACTGGAACAGGAACATTCATGTCTCTCTCAAAAGATGCGAATTCTTTTGTAGTTTGTTTTTTCCTCAGAGGAAGCTGATTTTCTGGAAAGAGGAGTATCTTCCTATGGCTTTTGGATTGATAAATGTGAAGTTGTTTTCTTGCTCTGGTAAAGGGTATGTATCCCATGGAACTGTCAGAATACCATAGCTATTTTAAAGACTGAAAATTATGGCGTGCCTGATCCTGACTGTCTGAGACTGTACATTATCTGCAGCCTAAAAGCTATCTCATCTCAGAAAAGGACAGCTAACAACTTAGTTTTAGGCTATATAAGACGTCAATAACACAGCCGATTCGTTCTTGCAAAGCATTTTGTTACCAACTCTTTCATTGATTTAAAAAAGTCAAGAAGTTATCATTAACTCAAGATCTCTAAGCTTTGCCAGAGATTGCATGTGATTTATAATTAACCAGCTCTCTGAAAGGGACCTTAAACCATGCAGTAAAACCCCATGAAAGGAAGTTTATCACTCATCAAGGACTAGTCTTCCCTAAAGACATGTGAAGGGGGAACAGGGGCAATTAGGGAATGAGAACTACCGTGTTGCTTATCAAACAGCATTATTCTGAGGATTCTCGAATTGGACACCAGGGAGCAGCTGAACTTTACATGCTTTTCTGGACCCCAAGAGAACCTGTTAAAATTTCACTGTAGTTCAAAAATGGCCAAGAGGGGAAAAAATAAACTTGAGCTGCATGGAATGGAAACCCTAGTGACTTTTAGTGGTTGTTTAATGACAAACTTCAACTTGGTAATATTAGCAAGTTTTTTTTTTTTTAAATATAACCTCTGTAATCATTACAGGGCACACCTAATGGTATATTACTTATACCAAATGGAAATCTGCAGTTGCATAAAGCCCATTGTGCTTCATGTCAGGTGTACTCAATTATCAGTATGACTCATGACACACCGCAATGTAGAAATCTCACACAAAATAACTATCACAGGGCTCTGTCTAGTATGCCTTTGAGAAGAGACTCTCCTCTTCCAGAGCAGGGTGCATTAGGAAGACCTGACTGACAATGTAAACCCAGAGCTGTCTGCTAAGCTGCGAAGATGACTTATACTGACATATTTCTGCTTTTGAGCCTAAAGCAACATTTAAAATACAAAGATCCCATAGTGACACTGTCAAACCCAATGCATGTATTACATATGACCCTAAGGAGACTGTAATTCAGCAGTGCCCAGGGAACACAATAAGTGAGGAATCTGAATGAACTTCAAGATGATATGTGCCGGAGTATCACTGACAGACAGGTTCATTTATCACTCAGTAGGACTCATTCATCCCTCATGTAATTAGCACTTTGTTTATAAGGTCCTATTACTCACCAAAGGCCTCTGATTACAGTCAAATTGAATATACCCCGCAAGTTTGACAGCTTATAGGAAAATCACTCTCCTGAAACCAGTACCAATGCACATAAATGACTTGAAGGTACGGATACCTCCCAAATGATATTGCTTTGATACAGTTTCACAGTAAAAGGTTGATGGCTGGATCTGTGAAGCTGCTTCAGCACATTGTAACAGATTCTTCCAACTCCAGAATCACAGCCCTCAGTCCTTGATTTCAGCTGCCACTTCTCCCTGCAGTCACCTATGCACTACACGGAGGTCAATTTTAGATCTCCTGAGTATTTAGAGTTCTACTGTGAGCTTGAACAGGACTGTATTCATCCTAACAAAGTATAAATTAGATGCCCAGATCTCCTCAAGAACATTAAACAGATGATTTCTCTACCAAAAGCTGTCCATCCGGTACATACACCCAGAACTCATGTTAAACTTTGTGCAAAACAGGTAAGTTGGCACTGCTACCTTTCCCATTTCATTGGCTTCTCCTTAGTTCATCCACTTATTCAGAATAAGATTTATTAGATCTTATTCTTATTTCTTACAAATTCCTTCCCTAACAAGGATTCAAATTCACATGTCTTCCCTGCCAGAAGAGCAGGCTAATTACCAAGCAACAGGCAATGTTGGAGCCTGACGGTGACATTTCTCCAGCGAGAAAGGTCTCATAGGAGCCAGAAGTATTCATACATGAATAAACCAGAGGTTGTGGCATCAAATATGCTTCAGAGAGATGCAGTGTCTAGCTCTCAATGCTGAGAAATCTACATTGTAATCTCTGATAGTGTTTGGTAACAAACAGTAACCAGCTAAGATTTATTTTCTTTCCCTCTACTGCAGACTTAAGCTTCTGTATTATACCAGAAAAGCATGCTTGCAAAGTCCAAGATCAAACAAGAAGTTTGTAGGTCAAGAGTTGCAGTACAGTCTGTGACATCAAAGGCATTTAAAATAACCCTATTTTTTCCCCAGATTGTTTGAAACTTTGTCTTCATCACTCTAGTACATACATTAACAACACAGTGCACTCTGTGTAACTCCCACTCCCAAGAGAGGCAAAGTTGTATAATGTTCTCATCCCTCAATACTATCTGTTCTCATTAACTCCATCTTTATTGCACATATTATCTCTGAAACAAACATCAAGAAGCTGATTATCTCCATTTGGAAGCAGAGAAAGCTGGTGTCAGAGCAGATCTGACCAAAGCAAAATGGTTTCATCTTCCTCATTCCCTCCCAGGGCAGAGCATCCATGTACATAATCAGAGAAGCAATAGCAGTAGGCAGTGCTAAACTTCAAAGACAGCTCATAAACCCATTCAAAAAATTTGGAAGTGCTACCTACAGCTTATTTCAGATGAGTGGAGGAACTGAAACACAAGTGGACATCCCAGCAGAGAAATCCAATAGCCGAGAACAGATCTGAGACAATTTCCTTAGTGTCATAAACTTCCACTTTACTCCCAAGACTATCCTTTCTTTCTTCAAAGCAATATGTGAAGAGTCAATTTGGTTAATTAACCATTACCTTGAACCATCTCTATAGTCCCATGAATCTGAGTTTACTCAAACTTTAAAGAGCAATGGGAATATCATACAAGTACATCATCTCCATTTTAATAATGGCATAGGGAGAGCCAAGAAGTGCTTCTCTCCCTGCTAGGCTAAGTCTTCATGATATTTAATTGATGCACAGAATTCAAGTCTTTTTGATATAATAGTGCCAAATTATTTTTGGCTCATCAAGTTTCATACCTCTTGGCTGGATAACTGCCTTGACAACTGACCTTCTGTTGGTTCTCTAAAGACTGATCTTATGTATCCATGAAGCAGATGGAGATGAAAAAAAATACACATTTAAAGGTAAATATAGTAAAAGATAATAATTTTGAAGGTAAGCTAATTCTGCTTATGCATCATCTTGTTTCAGTACTATGTGTTGTTATTACTATTCTATTGTTACTGCAAGTTCCCTGTGCTGCTCAGGCTATTTGGAAAGCACTTATTCTCTAACACTTCCTCAAAGGCACCTGTGCCAAGGAGTATTACACAGCATAAACCATTTCCCTACCCATGCCAGCTAGGTTCTGCAAGGCCAATTCTGTGTAAAGAATTTGATTCTAAACTGTTGTTGTGTACTGGAAACACACACATACACAGATCCAGCCTACACATGCCACCTGTGCAATATGTTTCAAAACAGGAATCTAGCACTTAGAGGGCAAGCTGACACTGGCAAAATAACACCTCATACAAAGTGTCCCTTCAGAAGTGCAAGTTCTTCCAGGGATATGGTGTGCCCAACACTTTGCAGACACACCCAGTCACTCTTTATTGCTTAAGGTCTCATTTGCACATCAACCACCTGAAGGAGTAAATGAACACGCCTGGAAAGCACAGGGCAGCACGTTAAACACACACACTTTGCTCTCAGTTACTTTGACAGCCCATCTCCAGCATTAAGCAACAAGATCTCAGCATTATATCATGCTTTCTACATCTGAATGTATAAAAGTCCTTCACCTTCACTAATCTCAACATTCTCACATGACTCATGCATATTCAACTTTATATTTATCTCTGGATTTTTGGGAGTAGGAGTTACTTGAAAAAATATCCACAGTTTGAATAAATATGTCATTTAGGTTAATTTTCTGGGCAAAACTGTAATTGAATTTCCAGTGCTGGTTGCATAGACTTGCATAAATGGCACGAGGAAAATTAAACATTTGTCTGAGCACCAGTTGCTGCTTCCCTTCCCTATTTCTCTCATTTTTCTCACACAGAATCCCACTGGGGTCAAATTAGATGAGGGTTAGATGAGCAGATAATCTTAGGTTTAACAGATTCACCTGAGACTCAGGAAACCTGTATTATTAATCCAATATATTATTAGCCTTTGCTGCTACTTGATCTATCACTTCATTCTGGTTTCTCTAGTTACCCTCTGCCTGCCTCTGCTGAGAAGCCTTTGCTATTCGGTTTGCCTGTGGTATTGTCACAACTGACAGCCTGGTCCTGTTCCCTCAGCAAAAGTCTGCTTGTGCTGCTGTGACCTTATTTATTTTACACTCAGTCATTTGTGCACAGTGTTCTTCCTGTGAAATCTGAGAGAACTTGCCTGCCTTGCACTAGCAATGCCAGAGGGGGTTTTGGAGGAGAAGCAACCACACTGTGACAAACCTGCCTCCGTCCTCACTGCAGAGTTCCACAGCTAACATTCAGGGTTTGCTGCAGTCATCCACAGGTGACTCAAAGCTAATGCAGGTTTAGTAAGCCGAGCTGCACTTCCCAACTAGCAATTTGAGGATTTGGCAGGCTTTTGTAGAAATGACCTCACAATGACTTTTGAGGAATAACATATTATAAGAACACCAGGAGAAAAATAATAATATAGGCTTGATTGGAGTAGAAGAAACTCCTCTGTACTGTATCATAACTTCCCAGGTCTCCTTTATTTCATTCATTGTCCTTAGAATTAAATGATACTCATTTAAAATTACTAGGTTCACAAAGCATAATGTAAAATTAAGGGCTATATCAACTTAAAATACACAGTTCTCCATCAGAGCAATTAATTGGTGAAATTAGTCATTGTTTCATAAACTGAAAGCACATAAAATACATGTTTTCAATTGACAAAAATGTCACCAATATCCTTTAATTATTTTTCCAACTAAGTCATTAGTATTTTCTTTACTCTTATAAAGACAGGTTTTTCACAGTATAGCATTAGCTTGCAGATATCACCACCTCTGCTTCCCAGGTCGACTCCTTCTCTTTTGTACTGAGTAAATAGCACTAAAATGCAGCAATTAAGAATAAAGGCCACCCTCAGGCTGAACATGAGTGGCTCCAGATTTACGATAGCATGAATAAAAGCAGAATTAGGCCTACCTTTCTAACCACATTCAGATTCTTTCCTTTTCTTATTTTGCCTGTGATTATCGTGGGGCCCATAATGAATTCAATCGATGCTTTTCAACCCAATGGTAGGAAGGAATCATTGTTTTATATTCTCTTAATATTTCTTCAAGATTTAGAATAGTTTCAGTAGTTCATTAGTTGCTGACTTCTCCAGATATACACAGATTGAAAAATACACTTTAAAGAGAACACTGTCACTGAGAACATCCATGGACTAAGAACATGCTCTGACTTAATGCCCACAAATTGTGACTCTGAAGTCAATTACCACTGAGCACAGGTCATGTGCATTCAAGCAGCTGTAACTCTTTCATCATGCTACTCACAATCTCGTAACATTGACTGACTGAGACAGAGCTTTTTGACCCTTCTATAGCCATTGTTAATGGAAATGAAATTTTACTCTGTGAAATTGAAGCTTCAACTTGTGCTTTCAAAATTAAAACATCCATATTTAATCCTACTGGCAAAAATCCAGCAGAGATATGATTATAAGCTGTAGCGCATAGAGGAATTGCTCCTGATGAGAGAAACATGCTCAGAAACCTTCCAACAATGCAAATTTTCATTTTAAAAATACTTTAAGCCTGAAATAATTCATCTGAAACAGCTTGGTTTTACCACATCATAGGGCAGTGTCTAAGAGAGCCTTGCTGGGGTCTTTAGGAAGCGAGGCTGGTGACACTACATACACTGAATCTCTATCTGTGCTGTTTTACAAAGCAGAGATACCTTTTAAATGTAGTGCTGCTGTACACTGCAAAATCTGCACATCAGTTCTCCAAGGCTGCCTGCAGAGACCTTACCTTTGAGCCAGGGTCTGTCTGCTGCAAGTGCGGCGAACGCTCCTTTGGGCTGAGCAGCCCCGAGCTCTATGAAAACTCCCACTCTGCCAGAATCTAGGGAGGAAAGAAAGAGGAAATGGCTTCCATCAAACTTGGGAAAAATTAAAAACTTCAACTCAGAAACATTGTACTCTCTCAGTTAAATCATTTAATCTGGGAAACTGTAACCTGAAGATGTCTGCATGGATACCACACTGGAGCAGTAGCTCATCACCAAGTCACTCACGGCACGGCTACATGTCCAGTCGCCTGAACCCTTGCAGATATGCCTCTAGGAGCTCAAACCTCACTGAGAATCAGTAGATTTCACAAGTCTAAGGCACCAGTATTTTGTCCTCTGTAAGTCATACTATTTTTGGTCTTACTGTGAATTGCTTTAAATGAATACACATCAGCTAAGGGAATTCCATTCCTAGACTGCTTGAAGGGTCAGGACTCTTGCTTCAAAATTAATTAGTGAACATTAATTACTCAACAACAGTTATGAAACATTTAAAAGGAAAAGGAATATCCAGAAATATCATAAGTACATACATTACTGAAGAAATTATTTAATGAGTGTTTAATTACTATTAAAGAAATTTATTAGTTGCTAAATATTAATTACATAAAGCACCATTTTTAAACTGCTGGTGCTATTCATAATTTAAATAATTACTTTTATCTATGCATTTATTTTCCAGTGTTAAGTGGGTCATTTCTCATTAAGAGTAGAACATAGCAAATACTTTATACATGGGATTGATTGCTATTCTGGCTTGATCCCAGCTGCAAACCTGGTATATTAGATACCAAGACACAATTCTCAGCCCTTTGGAGTCAAAAAGCAGCTCTCTCATGTGATAGCAGAAAGTAGTTTCTGTCATCTATGCAAAGCAATACTGCTCCTTGATTGAAGAAATAGGTGCTGATCATCCAAGGTGTCCTGAATATTCAATAGCTGCTACAACGCATTGCATCAAATATCAGATTTGAATCCAGGTGTCTCGCCACTGATTTCCGCCACCTTCAGAACTGGGATGACTTTGCCAATAGCACCAGGATTCCTTTGTCCCCTGTACAACCAGCCCTTGGCCACTCCTTTGACAGAGAGTTACAGTGAATAATAAAATAAATCATAGGACCATTTCTGTGAGCAGTCTGGAGACTGAGAAAGTGATTCTTAGTTTATTTTGGTGTGTTTGCACTTTGTGAGGTGTTCTGATGATTCTTGCAACACCATTTGTGTTCTGCTTCAGAACAGAAAAATAGTAGTTTCCCCCAAGTCCTTATATTGGACAAATTTTATGGACAAGATGCAAAATAGTTGCATTTAGTGCCAGATTATCCAAACCATTGAGAATAACAGTGGAATACAGTGGTTGCTGAGGAACAAATATAATTCCCCGGGTTTCCAAAGGATGTCTGATATCACCTTAGGTTTCATTCCATCCTTCCATCTGTTTAAAGGTGTTACAGAGCAGCCTGACTCCTACTAGGTTTAATTACATTTCTTATCTCACAGATCTCTAGTTATATTTTTTTTTCAGAATTCATTGCAATTTCAAGATGAAGCAGGAGAGAAAAAACAGTATTTGCTCATGACCCAGATTGCTCAGTTAAAAAAAAAGTTCTCCTGCTGCTTTTTAATTGGAACCATCTGTTATTCCATTTCTTTTCCATAAAGAGCAAAAAATTTAAACTCTGGTCTAGGTGTCATCTATATGTAGCATGAGAAGTTAGTGCTCTAAGTTTGGGGTGGAAAGGTGTTAGGAGATGTTGCAGCTGATGCACTAGGTATCAGCACTGTTATTAGAGACAAGGGAAAAACTACACAAACCACATTAAAATTCTAGAATAAAATTTAACCTTTTATTTTCTTATAAAAGAATTTTTTAATAATAATTTTTATAATAATTCTTACTATCCTTTGCTGAAAATATTTGTGGTTTTGATTTTTAATCCCTCCTCCAGTCAGGCAAAATCAAAACACTGTAAACCCCCCTTTCTTTTGGTGTTCAAAAGTATTTCATTTTATATTCCTAAGGACGGAGATTCTACAGCTTCTCTGGGCATTCTGACTCCAAGCTGAACCACCTTCATTGTGATTTTTTCCCCCTATATCCAACCAGAATTTGCCTTGCTGCAACTTGTGTCCAGCTCCTCTCAAATCCTCATAATTTGAGAATAGTCTGATTTAACTCCCTAATGGGTGATTACAAAGAAGATGAGGACAGAAGATATTCCCCTTTGCCTTCTCCACTCCAGACTGAACAAACACCTCTCCGTCATACCTCATATCCAGCACATCCAGGCCCTCAACTATCTTGGTGAGTCTCCTCCAGTTAGTCAACATCTTTTCTATATTAGGAAGACCCAAACTGGACATAGCACTCTAGTTGTGTCTCATAAGCACTGAATAGAGGGGATCAATTGTTTGCCTCTGCCTGAGCTTTTGCTACCACAACTCAATATGCAGTTAAAAACTCATAGCTGAAAGTAAGACATGGCATACTCTATGCTAATCCCATTAAAAATAAATAAGAAAATTACTTTGGACCAGAGACTGAAAATATTGCATTAACATCTTGACTATGTATGAAATTGGACCACAGAGGTGTAAAAACAAGAGAAGCTGAAAATGTATTCATTTTCAGATCAGGAAATATCAATGCAAGTAAATTCCATCCCAGAGTGCAAAGATGTAATCGTCTGTGGTGGTTTAGAGCTAGTAACTCATTGCTATTTCTGAAATAATATTATTGTTCATTTCTGTTTTTCATCTCTGCTTCCCCTGGAGATGATCGTGCACTAACACTGGGGCTACTGAAGAGGAACAGAGGGAGGGATCATCCTGTAGATCAAGTGAATGAAATTATTAATAAGGAAAAAATGGTTTCTGCATCCATCAATGGGAAACTTTAAGAATAAATTCAAGTTTAATTTTTCTTGTATTGGAGAATCATATTGTTACATATTTGCTATTAGATGATGTCTATGATCACCTTGCATTCCTTACTTTAAGATCTTTTCCTTTCTGGAGTCATTATTAGGTTATTACCAAATTCAAAACAATATACACTGTATATATGAAACTATTATGCAAATATATTCTGTTTCAGATGCCCTTTACAGAAACACCTACCCTAGGCCTGCACAGAGCCAGCACAGGCCTGACAGGCTATGTTTTTTGGATCACAATAATTTATAATGTACTTTCATCGGGGGGGAGAAAAAAAAAAAAAAAAAAAGAAAAACCAAAAACAAAAAAAACCCAAAAAAAACCACCACAAAACCAAAAAAAAAGAAAAACCACAAAAAAAAACCCCACTACATTGGTTTTGCTTCCTGAGTATCATGCGAGACTTCATATTTTGGCATACTGCAAATCTGAAGTATTTTAAAATATTAACTTTCCTGCAGCCAGCCAAGGCATGCTTTAAAGTAAGCTAGTACTCCTAATTGACATATCACTGACAGCAGACAGTTTGGGGGATTTTTTTTTTTTGCCCCAGAATGTTTGATGTCTTTATAGTGGTACCTGTGTTTAACCACTGACAATGACAATAAAAGTCAGTTACAGTATTTCTTCTTTCTTGACTCTCTTTGAATTGCTGAGTGGAACAAATATTTCTTTGTCAGAAGGCAGAATTACTGAAAATAGTAAGGCAGAAGTAGTCGCAAAATGGAATATTCATAAGGTGTTTGTATTTGACATGACATAAATTACTCCTAGTATTACTGCTTTTAAACACGAAAGTATTTTGGATCAGCCTGTCACTCATTTTCTAATTCCACATAAAAATAGTTATATAAATTGAATAGTAATGTTCAGATTTTTCTTCCTTCTGCTGCATAGAAAGGACAAAAAACTCATGATGTATGTCCATCATATCCCATCACTTTTAGGAAGTTCAATACAGAAGTTCTATATAGGTATCCTAATGAAAATCACCTGAGAGTACTCTGTTCAAGTAGAAGTAGCTTCATCTACCTTTAAATACTTAAGTGAGGCAACTAAGTGTGAAATCTAGATGCCTGAAGAAAGCTGTACATTCAATGACAAGAGATGGGTACCCCTCTAGATTGCAATTCAGCTCATTCAAAATACCACCTCATGTAAAATATGTGTCTAAAGTCAGATAAATGAATCTGAATCGAAAAGCTCTGTATTTATAAGAAACATCAGGGAAAGATTCAGGAGTAGAAGCAAAAGGGAACAATTGTTGACCGTGCTTCCTACCTTACAGCCCTGGCAAAATCTCAGGATAAAACATGCCTGCTGATTGTCTCCCATAGTTGGTTCAGATTCAGTTTTAGATGAACATTTTTTCATTAACGTAGCTGAAAAGTTTAACTCACCTCTAATAGACAGCACAGGATGTTGGTGAAATAACTTCAGAACTCGGTAGACAAATGCATTAGTAGCAACACCAAAAATATTACAGCAAAAGCAAAACAATTAGATGTACACCAGCCTTGGTGTTTCCAAACACAGATTTATAGCTTCATCTATGGCCTAACATCCTTCTGAATGCCAGTTATATTATTTCCAGACTAGCTATGGGAAAAATAGAAATATAATATTTGGGAAAACTATAGCATAGGGAGATTAAGGTCAAGGCCTTCAAAATAGTTTGATAATTTTGGTCCCTTATTGCTAGATTCACTTTATTTGATTCAGCTTCCACAATGGAGGCACCTAAAAAAAAATAGAGTCTTAAAAATGTGTCCTAAGTGGCTTGCCATGGTGATACAGGAAATCTTTCACAACCTCTAACACAGAACCCAAACCTCCTTATAAACCTTATAAAAAGTAGAGCAACTGACACTCCTGTATTTACCTATTTAGCTCAACACAGCTATTGGCATTCTCTATTTGGAAGGCTGTTTCTGAAGAGCTTCTAAAACATTTTGGCTTTTAAGTAGTCGTACCTCTCCTCTACTCACCTGTCAAAGGGCAATTGCCTACTAACTGTATCATAGTCCCCATTTGTTAAGATCAGCTGCACAACATGCTTCTCTCTCATCTGCTCTTCTCCACAGCCTTTGAGGGCCACCCTGGCATTTCAGTTAAGTGTTAAGAGTGTGATCTGTGCTTTTTGATAACATTGCCCAGCCCTCCAAATCAGAGTCCCAAAGACCTGGCATTATATTTCTATATTATTTCCATGACTCTGCCTGTTGATCAGCAACAAAGTGAGCCAAAAGGGAAATACTGACTTAAGAACTAGTAATCGGAACAAGAGTTCACTTTGTTTTCGTCTCCCCTTACCTTGGAATAATCTGCACTGCACAAGTGGGTTTTGTGCTTTGTCATTTTATTTCCCTGGAAGCTACTCTCAGAAAAAAAAAGCATATGAGAAACAAGATCCTGGGCTCAGCCACACCATACGCCAAGGCCACCAAGCATTTTCCTTAATGTGAAACTGAAGATTAAAGCACAATCTTGGAATAAACATCTACTTTTTTCTGCTGAGGCCCACAGAAATCCCCCTTCCTCTAGTTTTCAGACACTGGTCCCTGAAACCCTGCAGAGTTCCTGGGCCAGTTCTGTGGCATTTATTAACAACAAATACAACAATAACTTCTCAAGAAAGTCATTCCTGCCTGAATTCCTTGGGGCTTTTAGACAGGAGAGGAATGGGGGGAAAAGGGAAATAAGCTCTCAAAACTGCCCTAGCAAGACAGAAGGATGTATTTTTAAAAGTGTTTAGGTACCTAGAAATAGACACAAGCACCTATTAGGATTCTCATAAACAGCCATTGACCATGCTCCCTTTAAAATCAACTGGGCAACTGAAAAAAAAAAAAAAAATCCTTCCATGGACTTACTACAAGACACCTAAATGACTGGGAATTTGGCCCAAATGGATGATACTCTTAGCAGAACAAACTCTGCTTTTAGCTATGCTGCTGACAATCTGGGGTCACTCTGCTGTGGTCACATGTAATGATGGCTTTTCTGAAAACAGATCTTTTCCCTACAGCTAGTGCCATCAAAATCTGTTTGGAAGCATCAGTATGTATTTCAGTTCTGCTGTCCTTCTGATCTGCATGATCAGAAGATAGCATTTAAAGTGGAGGGGCTGTTTCATCAATGCAGAAAAAAGAAGCAAGCACCATGGCCAAGTTCTTTAAAGACTGATTGCCTCAGAGCATGATTTACGATTTGAACCAAAGAGACATGAATAACAAAATAAAACTTCACTGACAAACTGCTGGCTGCAATTCCCAGAAACACATCTTCCTCCTGAATTCCCGCTTTTTCTTTTCATTTTATAACTCTCAAGACACAAAATATGAAGAAACTCTTTAAATCTTTCCAAGTACTTTACTCAGGATCTACCTACATTGCAGCCTGCAGTGGTGTGTGAGCACTCTTGAGGTTGCTTTAAACAAGCTAGGTTAGACACTGAGACTTGAGCGTCTTGCGGTAGCACAATGCTCGGTATGAGCTAATTCTCTCCGCTTCTTGAGGTTACACAGGAATTACTGCTAAGCAAACAATCACAAACACCCTCTTCTTGTGGGGGAACAACTATGAGAAAAAGAAATGGTGTATTTCATCTGCATTGTCAAACAAAAATTACAATTAGGGCCAGTGAAAAATATTTTTTTAAAAGAAGGGGTTTCAGTCAGAAAATGATGATTAGACCTACACCCCAAGAGTCCTTAGGAAAGTAACAAATTGACTGGCACTTTCAATGACAGCAAAGAAATTAGAACAACTAAGGGTTATGTCCACTTTTCTTCTATTTTATATTTCTGTTTGAATAAGATTGTATCAGTGCTTACAAAACAACTGCTTCTTACACTGCATTGCTTTGTTTTTAAAGAATTACCTCACAGGAAATTTAGAGCCCTCCCAGCTGCACTGCAAGGGGGATCTGTGCAATGTACTGCAGGGGGGCTGAATGCTGTACTCAGCCGCTTCCTTCACTCTCACCTTAGATACCAGCTTGATTATTCTGCTTGTGCTCTCCTTTACAGGATTTGACCCACAGACCCTTAAATGGAAATTCACTGCATTTAGACAGCTCTGTTTTACTAGCACAGTAACTGTTAGTAGTATCTCAGTAGAAGCTGCTATAGCCCTGATACTTCCCAGTGGGAGCTTCATTCGGATGTTATATGGCAGAATGGAGGTTTGAGTGAGTGTTTGAACATTAGCTGAAGCCTTCTAAATTAAACAATGAAACAAAAAAATAAAATAAAATTAATATCCAACCTCAGATTTTCCACTTCTATAGTTATTCAAAGGCAAGATATTGTCTCTTTAACCCAATACACGTTGCTTGTCAGACTACAAGCTTTTTGAAAAATAAATAAGTACTTGAAATACTTCAGAGGTCATTTGCACTTCTCTGCATTAAAATATGACAATATATCTCAGATCTCCCTGTCAGCTCTATTAAAATAGCATTTCCTTGTATACAATGAAACTTTTTCTTCATGTAGTAATATAAGTATAGATATGAATGATCTTTTCATTGCAAACCATAGTTGGTGTCAAGAATTTATAAACACAGAACAATAACAGAGCCCCTGCCTCAGCTCATTCAGTAAGAGCCGAGTTTTCACTGATTTGAAGAGACACAACCAGCCCAAAAATTAATGAGATACTGCTCCCAGGATCGCTTCTCAGTGCTACCGTGCTATTTTGATTAGTACTGAAACTTAGGACCTCATTGCGGGCACAATCCATTGTCATTATACAAAGGAACGTGTACTCCAAAATAAAGGACAAAATCTTAACCACATACTCTTTGAGATGAATAACATAAATTCTGACTGGGGAAATAAGACTTCTACTTCGCAAGACCAGAGGTATCAGGACCTTTGCAGGACCTATGAGTGCAAATTGCTAATGCTCCTCTGACAGAAGGAAAAATAATTGCAAAAATAGGAACATGACCACAAATACGACTGAGCAGTTTTACTCTATCTGATAATAGCCTTTCATAACTCAGAAAAGGACATAGTCATGAATACTGCCATAATGAAGGCATCTAGAAAGAAGAAGTGGAAGTAAAGGCATCTGTAGCTGAGATTTGCGAAGTCAGGAATACACGTATTTCATTTATTCATTTGTTTAATAATCTATTGTCATTATTTTAGTTGACCCACAGAAGACTAGTCTACTTGTTAACTACATACTTTGCTAACAATACGCTAACAATATGTCCTAGTTTAGCCCCACTCAGGACCAAGCTACGCAGTCTCTCGCTCATTACCCCCACCCTCCAGTGGGACAGGGAGGAGAATTGATAAAGAAAAGAAGGCAAAATTCACAGGTTGAAATTAAAAAAAAAAAAAAGCTTAAGAGAACAACAGAAGAAAACAAAACAATGATGGAAAACAAACAAACAAAATCCAATTACAGAACATACCAAAGTACATAATTTCCAGTACAGTAGCTCACAGTAAATCCTAATGCCCAGCTTCCTCCCAAGTAGCAGAAAACTCCCATGATCACCCTCCTCACTTATATACCCAGCATGATGTCACATGCTGTGGAAGAGCCCTTTGGCCAATTTGGGCAAACTGTCCCAGCTGTTGGCTAATTAGTAACATATCCCAGCTGTATCCTAGCCACCCCCACAGGTGCCACCAGCTCCAGTTCCTCTCCCAGCTCAGGTGAAAATTAACTCTGTCCTAGCCAGAACCAGGACACAATAATCTGGGGATATTCCCAAAGTCCAAAGGGATACATGGGACTGACATACTGTTAAAAGGTCAACACTTGCCTCTGGAATCTGAAAGTAAGAAGTCCTATAGATGTCCAGAATATGTACATCAAAGACATTAACTGTTTGACTTTTTAAAGATATAGAAAATCTTCATCTGTCAGACATTTCTGTCATAAGGAAGAGTGGATCAGCAAATACACACAGACCTGCAGTACTGATATTTACTACCATAACTGGTCTGTAACACACTGTAAAAATAATATGAGAAAAACAACCACATGGAGCAGACTGGAATTTTACAGTTCTTTCTACATACGCATAGAAAAATATTGTCAGCAAAAAATGAAAGTTAAAAGCAGTTTCAGGATCTGTGCTAGTTCAAAAGTCCCCAAGCCAATTTTTGACAAGCATATATTTTCTATTATATACATTTTTTCCCTCCCCTATGACTGCCTGAGATACCTACACTAACAATAGGATGTTGTCTGGATAATTATACAAAAGGATGCAGAAAACTGAATGAACAGAAGGTCAAATGGAAAAAGGAAACATACTGAAAAAGTACGGACGAACTATGCTTTTTCTAGGGTTATTTATACATTCGATTGATGAAACTTGAAGTGAAAAGATGGTCTCATACTTGAAATGATGGACATGGATTCTGACAACTAAACTCAGTTGCCTTGACTTCTTGGTTAACCTCAAGTTAATTCACTTTATTTATCTGAACAATACAGACATTTTTCCTTTCCATTCTGGTTCACCTACTTAAATTGTAAACTCTTCAAGGCAGAGACCTTCTCACATTATAAATGTGTACAGCAGCTGACACAGAGAGGTCTCCAGTTGCTGGTCTATAAATGTAATGTCATCAGGTAAAACTTTGCAATTCTTTCCTTTATTTCCTCCAACTGAAATCACAGAAGCTTGGCTCACCCCCCTTTTCCAACCTACTGACTTGTGCCTGGGGAGTGAATCCTCACTTACCAAACTCAAACAATGGAAGAGAGCTCCATTCCCTTTCTATGTGTGTTCCCAAGGTTAACCCTCACCACTGCTCAGATTCATAGAATAAGGCTAGGAAGGACCTATGGAAATCATTTGGTCCACCTGCCCATTTGGTCCAAGCAGGGCCGAGTTCAAAGTCAGACCAGGCTGCTCTGGGTTTCCTCCAGTCAACTTCTGAATTTCTCAACAGAATTCATAATCCTTGTGGTTGATTCCTGCACACCCCCC
>JAAGAY010007521.1:4464-35491 GCA_011801015.1 Ardeotis arabs
AAAAAATTAAAAAAAAAAAAGCATGATCACATAGTGAGTTCACCATTATGAACACAAGAATAAAGTCACTTCTGTGTGTAGGTATTTTCAAGGCTGAGATCTAGGTTTAAATTAGAAAAAAGTTACTTACAAAGATTTTACAATTAAGTTATGAGCCCTTGTCCTTTATGAAGACAGAATTTATAATGCCAAATGTGTTCTCCTCCTGAAATAACTTATACAAATTTCATGAAGTGAAAAGGTTTTTTTGGTCATTTTTAATTTTGTTTGTGTTCCCAATAACTACACATGGTAAATATTTGTTTAGGGAGCTTTGCCATTATAAAATCATAATTTTAAAAGATCTTGATCTAGTGTAGGTCTTTCAGGCAATTATGCCAGTGACTTTCACTGGAATTCCAAACAATAAAAGATGATAATAATCTATTGGATCATAGCATGAAGAAAAGGATATTTCTGTTGTATTAATCCTCCAGTCTTTCAGGAAACCTCTGTTAATCTGAAGTTAAATAAACAAGTAATATCTCTCCCAACTTATTCCAGAGATATATTAATGTACATGCATATAAAAAGATAGATCTATAAAATTTGGTACAGACAAGTATAGCTTAATAATTTCCATATATTTATTTAGATAGAAGCCAGACTGTCAAGTGTTAGATCACCTACTGACAATCATTAACTTCTTGATTTTACTTCATCTAATGACGTGTAAACTACAAGAACAAATTTATAGAGCAGCCCAGACGATTCTTCTCAGAAGTGAGATGCTTAATATTTACCACAAATACCAAAAGAGTTTGGTGTAGGATCACTGACAGCAATATTAATATTAAAAGTATGTACAAACTGGTTGGCAGATAACTTCCAGTTCATACAGTGTCATTCTATGCCTGATGGCTGAATGCCAGTTTCACAGTGTGCCATACTGATGAGCAGATGCAGCAAAAGTCCAAAAAAAGAGGTGAAAGGATATGATCACCACCATGATCATGTCCACGACAGAGAAGCATCTCTGTCCTTTTCCAGAAGTGCACATGTTTGTGGATGAAGATGATTGGAAAGGACGTCAACTACATCTGCCACGTCCATTTGAAGTGCCAAAGAGAAGCTGTGGACATACACAGAACATATAAAAATTGCAGTCTGTAAGGTTGGAAAATGGGAAACATTAATTATTTTTTTTTGTTAAATAACTATTTTTAAAATCACAATTTTTATTTAGATCTTTGTAGTTTGGTTTGTTTGTTTGTTTGTTTCTAAATCAATGGAACAGAGCAAGCTTTTTTGCTCCCTTATAGAGTTTAAAAATATTACACATTTGCTCCCAAAACAAATAAAAATTACCATGAGTATATCAGGAGCTTTTTGCTTTGATTTGTCTGTCGTTTAGATTCTGTGTTATTCCAGATTTTTTTTATTAAATAGAATTGCTTCAGTAGTTTTATTTTATGTTTCCATATTTTCTTAGAAGGCTTTCTAGATGGAAGGGTTGAGAGGCATCCTAGCACTTTATTTAAAACGATGTATTTCAAGTGACGAGTTACGACATGGATTTGATATAATATATAAATTCTATCCTTTAAACAAATCTGCCAACACCCGTTCTCTCCCTCCAAGCATTATGTTCGTCCTCTAGTCAAAGCATAGCTCAGACTCTAAGTCTTTGTGTCTAAGCTAGCTGATAAACCTATACACATCAATACTAGAGTATATAGGAATATCAAATTGTTTTCTGATACCAGTGTTCAATTCAAAATTGACTGTGGAATAAAGTGTTTGAGTTGGGAAATTTATGACTTGTAAGTTATTGTCAAAATATGAATAAAGATGCATAAGAAGCAGCATCTTATTAAAAAATAAGCATTCATTTTTTTTTCTGGGAAATTTTTAGTTAGGTTCATATTATCAATACAGGTACATATCTTCCCTTTCCATTCTTTTTCTCTCTAAACTTACTGTTTCATAACGACAATTACAGGTTTGACTGGTACTTTTCTGGATGCCTTGCTCTCACTAAATCACTGAATTTACCCTATACAGAACTATAGCATAGTATCAAACATCTCAGTGTATGCTGGTTGAAATTCCTTTTTTTTTTTTTTTCCACTTCATGACTCTCAAGTTCAAGTTTTAAAAGCTGTATGTGTATTAGAGTGCTTAAAGATCTGCAGCCTGAGTCTAGCAGCTACCTGTACAATTCAGATTACATGATTGGGGCAGGGGTGGAACTACGATTAGGCCATCATTTTTTCTAACATAAAAGCTAAAATATATCAATCTTCCAGTTTAGGCATTCATCCATCTTTAAAATAGCAACATATATTTCATACCAAAATGAATGGTGGTAATATCTTGTTGGAAGCCAGTGACATTTTCACTTAAGCATGAATTAAGAAGTACAATAAAAACATTGGAACAATACTTCCCTTTCTATTTTCCCAGTGTTCTGACTTTTTTTGGTCTTGCTGCGGCAGATGGTAAATCAGACTTTAAAAGGAGATGTTTTGCTTCTTAGTAAATTTTAAGGCAGTCATAGGCAAAGCTGGTGTCATTGTTTAACCCCAGCTTGCAAGTAAGCACCACACAGCCACATGCTTACTCCCTCCCTGGTGGGATGGGGAGAGAACTGGAAGAGTAAAAGTGAGAGAACTCGTGAGTTGAGATAAAGACAGTTTAATAAGTAAAGCAAAACCCATGCATGCAAAACAAGGAATTAATTCACTACTTCCCATCAGCAGGCAGTTGTTCAGCTATCTCCAGGAAAGCAGGGCTTCATCATGCATAACAGTTACTTGGGAAGACAAAATGCTATCACTCTGAGTGTCCTCTACCTCTTCCTTCTTCTTCCCCCACCTTTATATGCTGAGCATGATGTCATATGGTATGGAATATTCCTTTGGTTAGCTGGGTCAACTGTCCTAGCCATGTCCCCTCCCAACTTCTTGTGCACCCCCATCCCACTCACAGGTGGGGGTGGTGTGAGAAGCAGAAGAAGTCTTGACTCTGTGTAAGCACTGCTTAGCCATAATGAAAACATCCCTTTATTATCAACACTGTTTTCAGCACAAATCCAAAATGTAGCCCTATGCTAGCTACTCTGAAGAAAATTAACTCTATCCCAGACAAAACCAGCACAGCTGGTGTGGTTGTTCAGATAAAAATAAATCAGCAAAAGGATAATTAATTCCTTATCACTTAATTGCTTATAAATGCAAGCAAATCCTTAAAAATGTTTTGCATTTCTCACATAAAAAGCTAACCAGTTCACAAATGAACAGTGCTCATGCAGGGGAGAGAATCAATGAACTATATCATATTCTACATCTCTTAAATATCATTTAGGAACTTATATTTTCACATGTGAATAATTTATTTAATAAGCACAGCTGAGTGGCTGTTAGCTGTAATATACTGTAGCTTCCTCCCTGTACGGAGACCTTCTCTTGTGTAGCCATAAAAAAATTCTTAAGGTGTTAACTTCATTGAACTCAGCAGCTCAACTCAAATATTGGTATTCTAAAAAGAACGTAGGATGTTTTTGAAATATTTTTGTGCTTGATTGCTACAATTCCGGAATGCCCAAACTAATACACAGCGGCTACACATCTTCTGAATTTTCTCTTTCTGGCCTAGAGCATCATTCTGCTGTCTTCAGTAAACCTGCCCAAGGCTATTGCATAAGAGCCTGAGCAGCACATGTAAACATGCTAGCATTACACCAACTCCCAGAAAAAGGGATAGCTCTTCAACCTTACAAAGTTTTATAAAGGAGACATTTCTGAATAGCATGCATTTCCACCATGCAAATGAGTTTCCAGGTCTTTTATCGTCACTGATAGAATCTCATTCGTGAACTGAAGTAAAAGAGTACTATTTCGCTGCAGCAAAATGTTTCAAAAAAAACCAATTAATATATTTGCAGAATAAACCAGAGTGAAATGCAACAAAAGCTCCAAGGATTTGTACGTAGAATAGCAAAACAAAAGCTGTGAATATAAAATTGACACTATAATATGTAAATATAATAATAATTTAAAACAAACAATTACCTTCTCATCATTCTATAGAGACCAGACATTTAAGGAGTAAGCTGTCATTATATTTACCTAAAGGCTTTTGTAATGTGATTAAATTCTTTTAACTATGAAGGATGTTTGAAGAGTTTAAAACCTCCCTGAGACCTTTTTGACAAATGTGTGCTGGGAAATGACAATGAATCAAAACCAGCCACAGATTCAGAGTTAAAATATTTGTGGAGAGACAAAGACTTATTCAACAAGCTGATGACATTAATCCATACTGCTTGCTTCAGAAGAGGAGTTTTCAGTGAAAGACTCCTTATTATCCCAAAATACCATGTCTGCTTATCTGCTCTATGCATATCCATCTTACACTCTCTGTGCCTTCTTTTTCCAAAATTACAAAAGGAATTCATTTTGTTCTAAGGTGGAATGAAAAAAACCCCTTCAAAATCAGTCAAGAAATAAAAGATTAGTTTTCCAGGTAGACTTAGGTCTTAGGAATCAATAGTAAGCTGTATGAAGACAGGCTGAGAGAGTTGGGGCTGTTCAGCCTGGAGAAGAGGAGGCTCTGGGTCTTCTCTTCCAGTATCTAAAGGGGGCTTATAGGAAAGATGGGGAGAAACATTTTAGCAGGGCCTGTTGTGATAGGACGAGGGGTAATGGTTTTAAAATACAGGGAGGTAGATTCAGACTGGATATAAGGAAAAAAAATTTTACAAATCCCATTTTAGTGGGATTTCTTAGAGAGGTCTAAGCCTACAGGTAGATAGCAAGACATCCCAAGACTTTGGCGGTAGAAAATGTATCAAAGGTAGTTTTATGTGGATACAAACTTTTTCTTTTTTTTCTTTTTTTTCTTTTTCTGTTAGTGGGTGGCAAAGTGACTAGTGCAATGTTAAATGTGTGGTTGCCATTTGATACTGGGAACAAATGACAAATACTGAAATCAGTCCAGCAGCAATGAGTTTGGACTTTGGAACAATGTAGCCCTACTGATGTGCGTACACTAATATGCCCTTCTCGAAACAAAATGTTGCATGAATGTGGCTGGAATATCTCAAATCTGAGTGGACACCAAAGTGATTAGATTTTGTGAGGCACTTATATAAAATGGTGATAGATCGCAGACGTATAAAAAATAAATGGTTTTTATGAGAGATAAACTTTCTGTCATTTAGCTTCTGACTCTGCAAGATTCTTTACCTTTCATTCTTTGCATATCTGGACAGTCAAGTATAGTCAACATTATTTTTTCCATGGTTAAACTTAGACATTCTTAAATTTATTTCAGAGCATTGATCTCTCATGTTGTGTTGGTTTTGTTTAGGGGGGGGGGCGGCGCTATAGCGACAGCTTCTGCAAGATAATGCTGGAAGTTTCCCCTATGTCTGGTGGACTCAGCCGGGTCTACATCAGACCTGCTGCTGGCCAAGGCTGAGCCAATTGGTAGCAGAATGTTCCCTGATAATGCTTCTGCAATAACGTATTTAAGACGGGGAAAAATAAAAAAAAAAACATGTCTCCCTCATTCTCTTGGAGAGTGTGGGGAGTGAGTGAGAAACAGTGTAGCTTGGTCCCGAGTGGGACTAAACTATGACAATTGTCTACAACAGTGAGAATCTGTCATTCTGTCCTCAAAGAAAAAAATATTAGAAGGTATTCATTCATTAATATAAAGCACTCAAATATTATAATGGCAAAGTCTATATCTGTACACAGAAAAAGGATAGATTGCATATTCTGCACTTACTAATGCAATTTTGACTTTCTGCAAGTAACTGCGGGTTTTTTTTGGGGTTTTGCTTTTTTGGTTGGGTTTTTTTTAATATACAACTAAAAATGTAGGTGAACACATATCACAGCATATAATTTGTATTTTTGAATAAATTATGTGCAAGTGTCTTGATAAATGGATCAAAACTATGCATTTAATATACTATTTCTTTGTATTTAAAGTTGACATGGAATATTAGTCATTATTCTTCATCTGTAGAGTAATAGTTCCTAATGTTCTCAAAGTCACAAACTAGCATCTGTTAATTGTGACTTAAATTACCCCTGTGGGTTGGATAAAGAATACTTAAGTTTCACTTCACTTGCAGTGGAAATGTAGCCAAATGTAGGTTAAATGGGCAGATATCTTCTGCTCAGCTGAATCAGAGGACTTATTATCAATAATAAATTTGGAGTTATTCTGAATGAGAATGTTCTTTGAATAGATGAGTGATATGCTCCGTCTTAGGCAAAACACCATAGAATGTCAAGCTTTTCTTTGTGATTTTTCTGACATAAATTAGCTGCAGGAGAAGAGTCAGCAATAACACAATGTTGAGGTGTTATATAGGTGAGTACTGATTCTGATCATAACATAGGTACCTATACTTTTTCTGTATTAACACCACTTCCCAAAGTAGTACCCAAAATGCCATTGCTCTGTTTAGCCACTGAACTAGCCTGGAAGCTTGTTTTGAAAGGTATAACAAGATACTAACCTCAGATTTTGCACTTGTAGTCTGAAATAACAAAGACAGGAAATTACTTTAACACATTCTTAGTTCTAAATCAACAGTGCTTAACCCCAAATTAAACAATTGGCTTTGTATGAGATAGACTGCAACTCACAGTGCCTTTTTTGTAAATATGGAGATACACACTATGTAATTGAAATTATGTGTGATTTTTAATTTCTGGATTTTTTTTTAATTTCCAAGCTTTTCTGGAAACTTTCGTACTGTATGATGTGCATGCAATTCAACAGTTTTTAGCTGTGAATTTGTTTGTTTTTTATTCAGACTATGTCTGTATGTGTGTGTGCTCATATTTATATCTATATTTCTAAAACTCCAAAACCCTAATAAGGGTTGTGATCAACACCTCGATGTCCAAATGGAGATCAGTGATGAGTGGCATCCCTCAGGAGTCAGTATTGGGATGGAAGTTGTTTAACATCTTTGTCGGCAACATGGACAGTGGGATAGAGTGCACCCTCAGCAAGTTCGCCGATGACACCAACCTGTGTGGTGCAGTCAACATGCTGGAAGGGAGGGATGCCATCCAGAGGGACCTTGACAGGCTGGAGAGGTGGGCCAATGCAAACCTCATGAATTTCAACTAGGGCAAGTACAAGGTCCTGCACGTTGGTTGGGGCAATCCCAAGCAAAAATACACATTAGGCAGAGAATGGATTGAGAGCAGCCCTGAGGAGAAGGATTTGAGTGTGCTGGTGGATGAGAAGCTCAACATGAGCCAACAATGTGTGCTTGGAGCCCAGAAAGCCAACCACATCCTGGGCTGCATCAAAACAAGCGTGGCCAGCAGGTCGAGGGAGGTGATTCTGCCCCTCTACTCTGCTCTGGTGAGACCCCACCTGGAGCACTGTGTCCAGTTCTGAACCCCCAACATAAGAAGGATATGGACCAGCTGGAGAGGGTTCAGAGGAGGGCCACAAAGATGATCAGAGGGCTGGAGCACCTTTCCTATGAGGACAGGCTGAGAGAGTTGGGGCTGTTCAGCCTGGAGAAGAGGAGGCTCTGCGGAGACCTTATGGCGGCCTTCCAGTACCTAAAAGGGGGCCTACAAGAAAGTGAGAGGGTTTTCTGATGATGGCAGGTAGTGATAGGGCAAGGGGTAATGCCTTTATACTGAAAGAAGGTAGATTTAGATTAGAGATAAGGAAGAAATTCTTTACTGTGAAGGTGGTGAGGCGCTGGAACAGGTTGCCCAGAGAAGTTGTGAATGCTCCATCCCTGGAAGTATTCAAGGACACGTTGCATGGAGTTTTAGGCGACCTGCTCTAGTAGAAGGTGTTCCTGCCCAGGGTAAGAAGGTTGGAATTAGATGATCTTTAATATCCCTTCCAACCCAAACCATTCTATGATTCTGTGATAATGAAAGGGAATGATAGCAGAAATTAATTCTTATTTTTACCACTGTACTGGTTTTGGCTGGGATGGAGCTAAATTTCTTCCCAGTAGCTGCTGTCTTTTGGATTTGGTATGGGATTTGGTATGTGAAGAATGCTAATAATACACTAATGTTATTGGTGGTCGCTAAAGAGATTAAGGACCTTTTTCAGCTTCCCAGGTTTTGCTAATGTGCAGATATAAGGAGCTGGGAGGATTGTAGCCAGTATGGCTGGCTTGAACTAGCCAAAGAAAGTATTCCATGCTATAAACATCATTCTCAGTATATAAGTGGGGGTTGGCCAGTGGACTCTCATGTTTTTGCTCACTAGTTGGGATTGCGCCGGGCTCACTTTTCAGTTTTGTTCTGTGATTGCTCCTCAGGACAGGCTGTATTGGTTTTCAGGTCATTGGGTGGTGAAAAATTGTACATTGTTCATTTTGTACTTTACATTATCCCTATATATTACTATTATTATAATAATTCTTATATATCATAGAATGGTTTGGATTGGAAGGGATCTTTAAAGGTCATTAATTCCAACCCCCCTGCACTGAGCAGGGACATTTTCAACTACATCAGGTTGCTTAGAGCCCTGTCCAGCCTTACCTTGAACATCTCCACATATGGGACATCCACTGCCTCTCTGGGCAACCTGTTCCGGTGCTTCACCACCCTAATGGCAATTTTTTTTTCCTTATATCTAGTCCAAATCTACCCTCTTTTAGTTTAAAACCATTGCCCCTTGTCCTATCAAATATATACATTATTATCTCTTCCTTCGCTATCCTAGTAAACTGCCTTTATCTCAACTTATGAGTTTTCTTTTCTTCCCAGTTCTCTCCCAATCCCCTTAGGGAGTGCGAGCGTGAGCGAGTGGCTGTGTGGTTCTGGGTTACTGACTGGCATTAAACCACAACATCTGCTAAGATCTGATATAGGTTATGCACAATTAGTTTAAAGGATCAGGTTAGAACTATTTCAGAAGATTAGTGTCCTTCAAATGGCAATTGTTATCCTGCAGTTAAGATGCACTTATTGGCATTGTGAATAATCCACCACGTTCAGCAGTTTATCATTTCAACTCTGTGAGAGTTAGAGCTAGATTGTATGACTTGTAATGAACGAGGAATGTACTTGAAGAAAATTCTCTTCTGAGATGAAAGGAGTAGTAACTTCTTAAACTACAAAACCTCAGTCACTTGTGTCTAGCTGATCATATCCTATTTCTATGATTCTATGATTCTGTGTCTGATAGTTTCACTGTATGTAGCATGGAGTGGTTTGTCTGGTTCTAAGGATTGCGAGGAGAATTAATTATTTAGTATCTAAATATCTGAAGATGGAGAGAGCTGCATATAATGTTGTAAATCATGCTTATTGCAATACTTTGACTAGAATGGTTAATTTTCATCATTGACTTGGACAAGGTATTTTTCACCTGTTAATCTGAGATGTCTCATTTGCAGTCTGGACAGGGCTCACGAACTCAGTTGCTTTGCTAACTGAAGCAGCATGTATAATATGACCAGCTTCTCTCAGCATAAACAAAATTTATTATCTTTGCATATTTTCTCAGCCTTTTTCTTCCTGACTAATAGTCTTAGCATTCAAGATTCAATCCTGCAGATCAGTGCACAACAGGAGCAGGCAGACCTCCCTTTCAGGTCTGTTAAATACAGGATGCGGACAGATTCATGAGCTAACTGGTAGCTGATGATAGAATCAGCAGAGAATGGGATATCACTTTCTTGTAACTTCTTGCAGCAAAGATGTTTTTATTCATAGTATCAGCGTGTGCTCCCCTCCTGTTTCGCTTGTGCCTTCCTTAAATAAAGCGTAGGGCTATTTAGTGGGATTGCACAGGCTCAACTAACATTGGAAGATGTGGCAAGATTTCCCTCAGTTAACATTTCCTTCTAATGCCTTAGCTAGCTGTTCCTTTGCAAAAATCAGATATATAAAATCTAATCTACACACACATTTGAAGAATTATTAGTACTATCAGGAAAACAACCACCACAGTTCATTTAGAAATTCTACTATGCACCATTGATGGGATCCTTTTTATCCTTTCCATGGTACTTCAACTTTCAGGTTCTGAGAGAACGTCAATCTAAGATAGTGAATGTCAGCTTTTAGAACTAATACACTGTCCAGCACAAAATGAATCATAGAGTCATAGAATAATAGAATCTTTGAGGTTGGAAAAGACCTCCAAGATCATGAAGTCCAACCGTCAACCTAACATTACCATGCCTACTAAACCATGTCCCAAAGTGCCATGTCTACACGTTCTTTGAACACTTCCAGGGATGGTGACTCCACCACTTCCTTGGGGAGCATGTTCCAGTGCCTGATCACTCTTTCAGTAAAGCAGTGTTTCGTAATATCCAACCTAAACCTCCCCTGCTGCAACTTGAGGCCATTTTCTCTCATCCTATCACTAGTTACTTTGGAGAAGAGAACAAGACCCGCCTCCCAACAACCTTCTTTCAGGTACTTGTAGAGAGCAATGAGGTCTCCCTTCAGCCTCCTCTTCTCCAGACTAAAAAATCCCAGTTCCCTCAGCCACTCCTCATAAGACTTGTGCTCCAGATCCCTCACCAGCTCTGTTGCCCTTCTCTGGACATGGTCCAGCACCTCAATGTCCTTCTTGTAGTGAGAGGCCCAAAACTGAACACAGTATTTGAGGTACAGCCTCACCAGTGCTGAGTACAGGGGCACAATCACTTCCCTACTGCTGCTGGCCACACTGTTCCTGATGCAAGCCAGAATGCTGTTTACCTTCTTGGCCACCTGGGCACACTGCTGGCTCATGTTCAGTCGGCTGTCAACCACAACCCTCAGGTCCCTTTCCACCAGGCAGCTTTCCAGCCACTCTTCCCCAAGCCTCTAGCATTGCATGGGGTTGTGACTGAAGTGCAGGACCCAACACTTGGCCTAGTCGAACCTCATGCAATTCACCTCAACCCATCAGTCCAGCCTGTCCAGATCCCTCTGCAGAGCCTCCCTACCCTTCAGCAGATCAACACTCCCACCCAATTTGGTGTCATCTGCAAATTTACTGAGGCAGCACTCAATCCTCTTATCCAGATCACTGATAAAGATATTAAACAAGACTAGCCCCAAAACTGAACCCTAGGGAACACCGCTTGTGACAGGCCACCAACTGGATTTGAATGCCAAATGCATAAGAACAAGACAAAGAAATCCACGTATATTTTTACAGGGTGCAGATTAAGATGCTGAGGGACTGTTTCTTTCAGGATATCTGAGGAAATTAAAGACACTTCCTTTTCAGGAAGGGATTTGCATTTTGTTGGAGTGAAACAGTGTCTTAACTCCATAGGTAATATTTCAAAGATCTCTTATTTTCAGTTATTATTGATTGTATCACTAGAATTAACAGGAGCAAGGGATAGTTTTTTATTATTTATTATTGCTTTCTGCTATATAGGCACTATCTATCGTTTTGAAATAGTATGTGTGTTGCTAAGAAGCCGATTAAATCTTGTAATAGCAGAAATCATTAATGTGTAGGCTTCTTTTCTATTATCATTCTAATGTGATTTTTGCTACCAAATTCAATCCTGACATACCTGAAGTAATCTTTTGCATTTGAAGTATTTCCGATTTTTTTACATTAATATGATATTTTAATTTACTCTACTAACTAACAAATAAAAGATCTGAAAGCTGACATGACTGGTTTTTTCAGTTATAGTTACCATTTAAGAGTATTTGAAGGTGACAGAGAACATGGAGGTCTTCAGTAGGGGCTTACATTTGGGGCGGATTTTAGACACGGATCAGAATCAGAAACATACTGTAAACATGTCGACAAAACATGTGCCAGTTAATAAAAAATGAAAAAAAAATCAAAATATTTGTTCTTAAAAGTGATGTAAGATGGAGTTAAGCTGGGTTACAGGCATTTTACTTATGGCACAAAGCAATTTCCAGAGCAACAATCAGACTCGTACAAGATAAGGCAGTTTATTTCTATGTAAATATTATGAAAGAAGTTTTATATTAATGCATGCTGATATGCAATTCTTTGTTTTGGAAGCTAATTAGAAAGGATTTTACATTAAGAGACACATTTTCAAAGCACTCTCTTAAAAATTTTACTTAACCTCCTCCATATAATTTCTCTCTGATTTTTCTTTCTGGTTCATCTTTTTTGCATTTTCTGTTCATTTGGTCATTTTCTGCTCTCTGTTCTGATGTGACATTGCTTTTCTCAATGATATTTTTCTCATTCCCTTTTTTCCACCTCATTATTACTTATGTTTTATAATGCAGTAGTTCCTAGAATAGGAATTCTGAAATGCAAGGAGTCATGATCCCACTTAGGGTAATGAGTATAACCATGTAAACAGAAGTGTGGTTGCTAGTCTGGAAATGACCGCAGAAATGAGAACAGAAATGGGGATTGTAAGCCTTGAGATGGAGCCTGAAGCAGAAAAGTTTTCTGAACATCAGCCAAAGGGTAAAGTAATGTGTATCCAACCCTATTCTACAAAGTGCTGCAGACTCTTCAGGGGAATAATTACAAAAAGAAGACAGAACTGATAGATGATACAAACAAATGGGAAAAAAAGGAGGTAATTTGGAGAACAAAAATAATAAACTGTGGGAGACTTTTGGCAAGTCAAGTCAATCCCATTTTTTTTTTCTACCTCCACTTTCTTCTTGAACTCTTGCTCCCTCTCAAAATCGTCACTAAGTACTTCAAGCTTTCAAATGTTCTTCTCTCTCTGTGCTCCCAGGTTGCAGCTTTTCTCCATATCTTTGTGAAGAAAAACAAAGTTAGATGGTGTGGGAGGGAGCTTGCCTTTCAAACAGTCCAGTATCTTCTGCCAATACACTGACAGCTATTAAACTGCCTACCCACTTCTCTGCTAAGCCATGTTTTCATAGGGCAACACAGGCCATCTCGGGTCAGGCACCATACTGCCCGACAGTAACAAAACTCACTTCAAAGAAGGAGAACAAAGATGCTGACAGCTGACACTGTGGCTCTTTTACGGGAAAAGGCAAGAGAGGGGACCTTGGAATTCTATAGGAAATGGCAGAAACTGGATCCACCACCAAGTTAAATATAAGAGGTTAGACTAATTTTGACAGAGTATTTGACAATTTTTTTTTTTCTAGCAGGCATGCCATAGAACATTTCTGATTGTAATCTCAATTTCTTTCATAGCTAGAATTTGCAGCACCACCTGGACACAATACTGAGAAGATTGTTTACATTTCAGTAACTATTTCAAGACAAAGTGTTGCTAATCAGTTCTTTAAGGGTACATCAGAAGATACAGGAGGAAAGATTTAGAGTTTTAATCATAAATTCTTTATCTGTTTTGCATTTCAAATGAGCATCTTAAAGAATATCAGAGAATTATATCAAAATAAAAGATTTCCAGCAGAATAATGCATGTATTTTTATTTTATGTATTATGTATATGATTTCTCTACTTATCTCTGTTAAATTTTGATCAGGTTAATACTATTGAAATCAGTAAAACTGACACATCTAAGAGCAAAATGAGATGAGAGACATAGGAGTATTTTTCCTTGAAGAAAGCTCAGAGTGGTTTACTCAGGATCTCAAAGCAGTGCTGTTGATTTTTCTCCCTTCAGTTTCACTTGCTTTCCTTCATATTATTTATTTATACAACTCAAGAAAATAAAAGGTTAATTTTGGAGAAATTGGTACAAGCTTTAAAATCAATACACTGAGATGAAAAACTTAGTAGCAAGCTTGTTGCGTAGTTTACTCCCATTTGATGTGGCTGTCTGGAATGAAATTAATTATTTCCCATTAAATGCAACAGCTTTCGGGATAAAAATACACTGAGTCTAAGTGGCTTACTGAAGTGTATGTCTGTGTGGGAAAATTAATAGACTACCACACAAATTAGGTGGGGAAAAAAAAAATCATTATAGACTGCAGCTATACTTTCCTTGCAGGGGGATTGAGGAGAATCCCCATTCTGTCGATCCCTGCTCATCTGTCTATCTTTGAAGTCGATTGTGAACACTGGAAGAAAAAAAGACTTGTGTAAACAACAGGGGATGGGGGTGAGGACTACTTTATTGGACCTACTAGGGCTTCTTCATGCTCTGTTTTAGCAAATACAGCTTGAGAATATTTCAGCTGGGAGCTGGTCCAGTCTGTTAATAAATACCTTGCAAGGCCGTGAGAGATTCATTGTTGTATCCTCACATATGACAAATGGCTTCACAAACTGTACTGGACACACAGGATGATGATCTCTCACCTTTTGGACCAATGGCAATGCTACACTAGCATTTCTGTCCAAGAAAAGTTCATGAGAAAAATTCCTAGCAGAACAAGAAGTCATATTAATCACTGTTTACAAACAGAGAGCCACAGTGGTAATGTCTCATCAGTAACATGGTATTTCCTATTTCTGTTTCCCTTTTGGTCTGGATGTCTAGCACTGGCATTACTGTCTGATGATCTAGTTTTGATTGCTGCACAATTCATGTTTTATCAATGAGCCACCTCTGAGCTCAGGATATACCACCACTCCCAATATGAGAAGCAGTCCTGTGTTTATATATGTTAAGTCATATTTTGTTTAAGAGTTATGTGCAGCTTCCATGCACAACTTGTAGACTTTTCCTGCTATTCCTTAGCCCTGTTTCTTTTTACTATCAACTAGTCATGGCTGAGGTGGCTCACTGGGCCAGATAATCAGGAATTACTGATTTGGGGTTAAACCATTGAAGTTGCCAACAAGAGGAAAGTGGCAGCTCCATACCCCTGAGGACGGCTCCAAGGAGCTGCAGCCACTGACCTTTCCCTCCTCATTGATGCCTGTCTAGCCTGCGAAAGCTCATTGAGTATCATGTCAGAGTGTAACGTCATAGCTTATTAAATCCTATTTATAGCTATGTGTGTTAACCAACACATAATTGCTTTATATTTTTAGACTGTATTTGTCCTACATGCAGACTGTCTGTACCTGGTTAAAGATGTCCAAGCAAACCGGCCCAGGAGAAGGGTCGGAATTATGGGAAGAGAGCATCAATAAAAACTCAGACATCCAGTGGAACAGTAGACAGCTACATATGGTCACTAAAGTTTAAGTTTCTTGATTTCAAGATATAAAAGCACTTCAGACTATGTTAGGAGTCTTTACTCAGATGGCTAGAGTTATGGTAGGTGCATAAGTTCTTATAGTTTTACATAGAAGTTGCTTAGGTTCCAGAAATACTGCTTCTGCCAATATAAATACCTTGGTCTTGACAGTAGGGAGTAACTTGGCTGTAACAAAAGTAAGTTCTGCCAGACTTTTAAACTAAGCATTTCTCTTTCTTTCTCCAAGGATAAGTAGATATTTTTCCCTGTGGATGAAGTGTAAACCTGTCTTTCCAAAGCAATATATGGAAGTCTCCTTTTTTACTATGGCCCTATGAACAGATAAGAAACCTGAGCTCATTTTGAGTCTGTGGATAGGAGTTCAAATCTTTATGTTGCATGTCTCCAAATGTCTTATTCTAAGGTGGCAGTACTATTAAGTTCACATAAAAAAAAAAAAGAAAAAAACAACAAACATCTGTTCTTCTTTGTATACGGTAAAGAATACATTAGAACCAGAGGTGATGTATGTAAGTCTGGCTGTCCTGGGGGCTCCAGAACTCCAGAATTGGACGCAGTACTCCAGGTGGGGTCTCACCAGAGCAGAATAGAGGGGCAGAATCACTTCCCTCGACCTGCTGGCCACGCTTCTTTTGATGCAGCCCAGGACGTGGTTGGCTTTCTCGGCTGCAAGCACACACTGCCAGCTCATGTTGAGCTTCTCATCCACCAGCGCACCCAAGTCCCTCTCCTCAGGGCAGCTCTCCATCCATTCTCCTCCTAACCTGTATTTGTCCTTCGGATTGCCCCAGTACATGTGCAGGACCTTGCACTTGGCCTTGTTGAACTTCATGAGGTTTGCATGGGTCCACCTCTCCAGCCTGTCAAGGTCCCTCTGGATGGCATCCCTCCCTTGCAGCGTGTCAATGGCACCACACAGCTTGGTGTAGTCGGTGAACTTGCTGAGGGTGCACTCAATCCCACTATCCATGCTGCTGACAAAGATGTGAAATAGGACCGGGCCCAACACGGACCCCTGGGGAACGCCACTTGTCACCGGTCTCCATCTGGACATTGAGTCGTTGACCACCACTCTCTGAGTGCGGCCATCCAGCCAACTCCTTATCCACCGAGTGGTCCGTCCATCAAATCCATGCCTCTCCAGTTTAGAGGGAAGGATGTTGTGCAGGAAACTGTCAAATGCCTTGCACAAGTCTAGGTAGATGACATCAGTTGCTTGTCCGTTGTCCACCGATGCGGTAGCCCTGTCATAGAAGTCTTTTCTAATAATTATTCAGTATGTTCATCTGAGGACTAATGGGTTCCAGTTCATAACACATTTTTAATATTTTATCAGTGTTTTTATAAGATAAAATGTATAAATATCCCTTAAAATCAGCATCAAAAAATAAGTCATCCATTGAAACTATTTTGGATCAAGTCCAAAGGAAGCGCAAAGAATGCCCTGGTCCTTCTCCCAGAGCACAGTGAAAGCTGGTGATTAAAGTACTTTTGAGTTACTGGATTTGAATCCAACAATGTAAAGACAGATATTAAGTCAGGTTTTCCATGAGCTAAAATAGAATGTTACTCTTCACCTGCTGTGTGGGGAAAAAAAAGCACTAATGTCAACTCTACCCACCATTCTACTTCACCAGCAAATACTGTTTGGTTTTCACTAGAAGGACATGTCAAGAGCACCTACTTTTAGGAGGTGGCTCTACTCTATGAAACCCAAGTGGTGGGAAATGCTCAGACTCTGGAAACTATCTAGATAGAGCTGAAGACTCATCACTGTCTACTTTTTTTCTACTTGCTAATGTAATAAAATTCCAGCTTGGATTTTTTTTCCAGAATTTTGTGAAAACATTTTTTTTTTAATGGACAAAATAAAGTGTCTATATTCTATTCTATATTCTCTTCTATATTCTATAAAAATTTTCAAGCCTTTCTACAGTGGTATCCTGCCCCGTCAGCAACCCATAGGCGCTTAAAAGGATGATTCTTGCTCAAGGAGGTGATTTATCAACATCAACAGTGCTGACTAATTCATTAATTGCATCCACATCATGAGTAGAAATGAATGCAAATGTCTCACAGTAAATATGTTTTACTGATTCAGTATTTAACAGTACCCACATTTTTTTACCTGTGATGAGTAACTCCAGGTATTAAATATTTCTCATTAAATATCTTCTCTGTAGTTCTCCTATGTTTTCCTTATTCATTTTTCTCCCTCGTAGCCTAAATGAACAGCAAATCTTTCCTCATCTTGTTGTGTTAACATAATATCTTATTTTTACAGATAGATAGAAATATACCGGAAATAGTGAAAGATATGGTGCTTTTTCAATTAATTTTGGGGTATGATTCATATCAGCTAAATTTAGATGTCTACAGTGATGACGTCTACATCTGATCCAATCACCTTAGACTCACAATAAAACAGATTAATCACTTGAGGTATTTTAGATGTCTGTGGTAATTATGAGATGAAACTTACTTGAAAGTATTAATTTCTCTCCACTGACTACAAATAGAGTCTAAGATGACTGCCTCAAACACAGGAATCTACTTTTGCCCAGATAAACTCCACATTTGTTACCTTTTGTTATTTGCATTTCAGATGTCCTCTTAGTCATCTTAATTTCTTCTTTAGATTATACTTATTTTCCTGGTATCAATAAACATATATCAACAAAATTAGTATCAATAAACTAATAATAAACACTAATTATAGACATCAAGAAAAACTACATTCTGCTATTTAACTATTCTTCTTCATTGTACATAGAAGTAATATTGAGAACAGAATCTAAAACTAATGCATTTGTTTATGTATTTCATGCACATATGCAAATACAAATGTGCCTTGTGTCCAATACAGTGTCATACAGGCACGGTTTGATAACTGACCTTGAAAAAAAATTTGGACTGTTATATTTAAGAATTAAAAAATTAGTTAGACAATACAATTATAGCTTCCTTTAGAATTAAATTAAGCAGTGGACAAAAGTATATAGGACAATATAAACCAAATTATTCTCAAATATAAAGAAGTCTATATGACATGGAATTTTCTTATCCTTAGGCTTTATAGATTAATTAGGGAAGTCTAAAGAGTTAGAGTTTTACATGTTAAATAGTGAATCTTTTTTTCATAAAAGGAAGAACACCTGTCTTCTTGGTTTTGTTCTAAATGTTTCCTAAAAAACATTAAGGAAAGCTCATCTGAAGCATGGATGTCACAAGAACCACAAACTGATATTTTTATTTCAACAGAGTTAAGGTACAATTAATCCACCGTAAAACTAAAAAATAAACAAAAAATAAACAAAAGAATTAGTAAAAATTAAAGACCACTTTAACCCAGAGTGTTTCCTTAATTTACGAAACCTAAACATTGTGCAGTAAATTTTACAGTATATGAAAATCGGCACTGGAAATGAATATACACTTTTTCATGTGAATATACCTGTTGTAGTTCAGCCTGGATTGGGACCAGACTACGCAGTCTCTCTCTCAATCCCCTCACCCTCTGAGAGAATAGGGGGAGATGATATAAGAAAAATGGCTCAAGGTTTGAGATAAGGACAGGGAGAAAATCCTTAAATTTACCATCACGGGCAAAACAGACTCGACTTGGGGAAAACTATTCATTTATTACTAAAAACAGCAGGATAATGAGACAGAGAACAAGATAAGCTCCTCCCCACCCCTCCCTCTTCCCGAGCTTAACATTATCTCTACTACCTTCCCCCCTGAGTGGCACAGGGGGGGAAGAGGGAATGGGGGTTGCGGTCAGTCCATCACGTGTTGTTTTACGCCGCTGCTTCATAGTCGGGGGAAGAATTCCTCACATTCCTCCCCTGCCCCATTGTGGGGTCCCTCCCATGCGCCACAGTCCTTTGTGAAACTGCTCCAGCGTGGGTCATCTCTTCCACGGGGTGCAGTCTCTCCAGAATGGCTGCCCCAGCGGGCCCTCCACAGGCCACAGCCGCCTTCAGGCATCCGCCTGCTCCTGCGTGGGGTCTTCGACAGGCTGCAGGTGGATCTCTGCTCTTCCATGGACCTCCATGGGCTGCAGGGGGACAACCTGCTCCACCATGGTCATCACCACAGGCTGCAGGGGAATCTTGGCCAGGAGCCACATTACTCCTCCCCCTCCTTCTGAACTGACCTTGGCATCTGCAGCTGTTTCTCTCACAAGAAAAATTCTTCACAACAGGCAGGCAGAAACCTCTCAGAATCTCTTCACATCATCCATCTCATCTCCTCTCCACTTCTTGCAGCCAGGCCGGGCCGAGTTGGGCCCAGTCGGCTGCCTGGCGAGTGGCCAGAGGGTGAGGCCTGCAAGGCCCACAAGGCCCACGCCTCCCCCTCTCTGCCCCTGCTCAGCTCCTTCACATCTTCTCTTATTTTTATTTTTTTTTTCTGTTTTCCTCTTCTTAAATATGTTATCGCAGAGGCATTATCACGAGACATTCTGCTACCAATCGGCTCGTCCTTGGCCAGCAGCGGGTCCGCCCTAGGCCCGGCCAAGTCCACTAAACAAAGGGGAGCAACTTCTAGCAGTTTCCTACAGAAGCTTCCACCTTAGGCCCCCCCTCACTAAACAAAACCACAACAATACCCTGGAAGGATATTTGTCAGAACATGCTGCTTGCAAGATTTAGTCAATAAATCATTAGATAAGAAACGTATTTACTTCATTTTGGAAGACTTTTTAAAAGCATATGAAACCATAATAAACATCCTGTCCCTGATGTTGCCCCTCCTGAAGTGACTAATAAGTAATCCATGTAAATGAACAACTGTGAATCAGTTTTTTTTATTACCAGTGCTACTCCTTTCACCCATGTACAGCAAAGAGATTTTAGATCCCTTCTCACTAATTCTGCCTCTGTAGGGTATCTTTCACACAAAAAAAAATTCTAACTGCAGTCCTAAAAAATTACTGATATATTTTATTTTGGACACAGTTGCAGCATTCTCTCTCTAGGGAACAGGCTCTGACCCACAGCAGAAAGAAATGTGTATTTGCAGATAAATTGATACATGTTGCCTCTCCTTATATACAATTCGTTTTTAAAGTAAAAGAAGCAGGTAAGTAGGGAACTATATGTATATGAACTTATATGGCTAATAACTTTTATTCAGAGAGGAAAATTTGGGTCCTGTATCACGCGACTTAGCTGTATGAGAACTGGGAAAGCATTCTTAAACTCCATCAAAAGCACTGAATAAAATCATAGAATCATAGAATGGTTAGGGTTGGAAGGGACCTTCAAAGGTCATCTAGTCCAACCCCCCTGCAAGGAGCAGGGACATCCCCCACTAGATCAGGTTGCTCAGAGCCTCATCCAGCCTGGCCTTGAATGTTTCCAGGGATGGGGCATCCACCACCTTTCTGGGCAACCTGTTCCAGGTTAAATATAAATATATGGGAAATATATAAATATATGGGAAATCCACAGAAGTAGAAATTGAATGTTCTCTTTACATCTACATTAATGTAAGGCTGGGACTTTACAAGATATGCAATATGAAAAAGAAACCAAATAAATGAGAGTGGAAATGTACCTGGTGGAACTATACCTGGAAATCCAGGTATAAACTGTCCTATTATGAGCAGCTAACATCAGAGTCAATTTGAGATCTACAGGAATGGGAACATCCTTGCTTAAATTTCCTGAAAGAACTGTTCCAGAAATTAAGTAGCTGGAGTTCAATCTCATCTCATCTCATCTTTCTCACAATATTTCCTTTGTTTACTCCCTGGAACAGTCTTCTAGCCATCTGGTAAATGTTTCACTGAAGGAGCATTACCTACTCCTCCTTAAAGAGTAAGCTGATCTTTTGTTTCAAAAAGACGTGAGTATGGGCATAGGGTCAAAAGCAATTAAGTTTGGGTAGCATAACAAGTTGTCATCTAGTAGATTCATGGTGGTAACTGACCATGTTAGTAGCCTATACTTGTTCTAAAGTGTCTTGCTAAATCACTTAACACCCTTTAACTAAAAAGAGAATGTGGAGAGGGTTGTGAGTTGTAAGACATATGATCAATTTAGAGCTACACCATGTTCCTAAATCCTAGACCTCCTTCTCAGAGTTTCCCAATGGCTATTTCTAGTCTTCTGCAGTAGACTGTTACAAATACCATACTCCTAAAGTTATTATACAGAAAAACAGGCAAACAAACAAACAAAAATCCTTCCTAGTTTCTACCATTTTCTTTGCTGTTTTGTTCAACCTTGCACTGTCCTTTTGGGTGCTACAGTTGACTCTTAATTTTCCTGAAAAAGAATGGATCTAGAGTGTTTATTATGAGTTGTCAACAGCCTGAGGGCTTTGCCAAAAGGTTTATGATGTTCATGGTGAGTGTTTCTTCCTCTTCTGTCTTGGAATTGACCTGTGTTTCTCTTTATACATGTCCCTATCACAATCTGTTTCCTTTTTACTGATTCCTGGTTGAATCCCATCTGGAAGATGACCTGGTTTCTGAAGTTTTGTTTTCTAGGTGTATCCCAGATTACCCCAACCTAAGAAGTTAGACACTTAGTTCTTGAGCATATCTGAAGGGGGTCAAGAAAATAGAGAACTGGAGTTTTATTATCCTGTGTTACCTTGATGTATGCCTAGTCAGCATAATGATTGCTCCAAAACCAACATAAATCATAGTATTACGATCGTGATAGTTTAACACTTAGGTTGAAGTGAAGACAATGAAATACAGCTATTTATAATAACCTACTGTTTAGAGCCTTTAGTGAGTAGGAGACATTGGCTACAGGTTCACTGAACCTTGAGGAGATTTAAATACATTTTTGGTGAACATATCTAGTTATGAAGTTATATATTATTTTCTGGGAAATGAAACCTGTATATTGTGTAGAGGAAACCAATGAATTCAAGTTTTCCTTTACACTATGTGAGTATTCAGATCACTGAATTAGTGGTTAAGAACACCAACTACTTCTATTCTAAAAAAAAAAAAATATTTATTCATCCAGTTATGTTCTGAATGTAAAGTGAATTTGTTAGGAATATCGTGCTATTTGGGTTCATGTTAATGCTGAAGTCAAATATCCATGACCTGTCTGACTCATCCTCCTCCTGCATGTCTTCCTGTTTACTGTGCAAGGTGCAAAACTAATGTTTAAATTTATTATTGAACACCTAACTATTGCATCAGGGAGCCTAGATACTTGACTCAAGGCTATGGATTTCAATCTAGTAGGAACAGAGATGAGTACACATTCCCCAACTGTAAACTGGGCTAATTGTATTTTCTTGCCCCAGCAAGCTGGGTAGGTAAACATTTTGTGAGGCTAACAGAGACCTGCTGTAGTGGAGATCAAGTAAGTACTTTAAGGTAGAATAAAGTTTTTATTATCCTGTCAATAAAGAACTTTCATATCATATTACAAATACCCAGGTGGGCTAAGATAGTGACTCTATGTAGCCATAAATCACCTTTTGAAGAAAAGGGTTATCTTTGTATTGTCTGTGTGAGAAATAAACACTATGTATTGCTATTGATCATCCCTGTCCAACCTATGAATGGCACTAATGAGGTCTGGAAGGAATCACCTCTGGCTCTAGCTAAAATAACTGTGCTAGTGTGTAATTTTGTGAAAGGGATTATCCAGGAAAAGGAAGCATGTAGGGTTGTATCCATCCTTCCTGTGTCCAGAGGAACAGTGAATAAATTTGGGAAAGCAATTTTGTCTGTACTAAGAATACATCATTTTTTGTTTGTATTTGCCTTGTGGTAAATCATTGATCCTACAAGGACCACCTCAATAACAAAGGAAATGTTAGGTTATATTTTTTGTCTATTTAGGTTTTGTGCTTTTTGTTTGTTTCTTTATTTGCTTGGACAGAGGGAGGAGTGTTGTGTTTGGTTTTTTTTGTTGTTGTTGTTGTTGTTTGTTTGTTTGTTTTTGTTTTTTTTCCTGGAGCGAACAGGCACAGTATAAGTTCCGAATTTCTGCACAGAGAATACCAGTATACCAGCAGTTCACACACTGCTAAAAAGGAAAGATAGGAATCCAGAGATTGCCTTACATTTCTAAAAATCACTAGATTAAAAGTCACAAAGTCTGTTAGGAATAAGGATGAAACTCCCAAGTGGCCCCTGTGCTCTTTAGGCTACGGATGCACATTATCTCATCTGCTTTCCTCTCTGGTTGATTGAGTAATTTCTGGTCACCCAGTTGTCCCACTCCAAAACAGTCCATTCAGAATCTTCAGTAGCATCTTGGTTAGGGCAATAGGTAAACATTCAGCTGCAGACTTAGTACTTTAGCACCAGGATAAACTGGAGTGCACAGTTTCAAGTTTCTCATCAAATAATTTAACAGCTAGGCTAATATGCAAAGCAGAGAAGCAGCATATCATCGATGGATATTTTTATAAAGAAAACGGTAAGAAAATTCTTCACAGTCAAAGGGCAGACTTAGCTTGCTATGTGTGTAAAAGTCAACCAGATCCATTTTTAACACTCCAGACTGGCTGAGCTAAGTGCTGACTTAAGCCATTTCATGCTGTGTTTTGATGTGATAATAAATATGGTTTTGGAGTACCTACTACTGGATCAAAAGACTTCAGCCACATGACTATTTCGCCAAGCAGGTTTATGAGCCTTTGAAGGAATAACTTTTTTTTTGTTGGCCTTATGCTAGATAAAATATCACCTGTCTCTACCACTCTTTTTATGCTGTTTCAGGTGTCATCTACCGACTTACAGCAAGCATAAACCTTGGTTAAAAGTATGAAGTCAGCACAAAATTCACATCATTCTGATTACCTAGACAGAAACACAGCCCTATGCTCCAAGCTGATCTGCAGTATTGTGTGATCCAGCAATAGATGTAGTACAAAATTATTATGAAATGATATAACACAGATGACTGCAGGACCATACCTTCATAGATCTGCCTCTTTTAAAGCCTGTTCTCAGGTGTGGATTCAGAAACGTATTTTCTCTGGCAGCTGAGAAAGTAAAAATGCCATGCATCCTGACACCATAGTTCACTGTCTTGTCAGATGAGTTGAGTTTGTGGGGCTATATTATAAATAGGATCACTGACGTGACCTGGGTTAAGTTAAAAAAAAAAAAAAAATCCTCTTTACTGTTGTTAAGCTCTTTTTTTTTAAAAAAAAAAAAAAAATAAAAACCAGTGAACCCGTTTGCAATATTCTCTGCACAGAGCTGCATCAGAACAGACTGAGAAAACAGCATATTGCTGTGTAGGCTAAGAATAAATAACAGGGAGAAAGGAGGAAGCAGAAAGTTCTTACAGCTTTTGCCACTAGAGGAAAGCATCAATGAACACCACCCTCAGGCTCTTAATTCAGGTTTATGGATTTCACTTCCTAAGCTGGATGCGTAACTTTCAGACTCTCCAGCACTTAACATGATATATGTCCAAGTCCTTTAACTTCTTTATTGTCTCTAACCCTGATTCCCTGTATCTGTAACATAATTTTTAATGGTTGTCTTGCCTATGGTTAGCTGCCCTTGGTATCTATGGAGAGAGGAAGACTGTAAGGAAATACCTTAGATACTCAGTTATGATAACAAAGGTTTCAAAAGTGTCAGAACATGCTACATATTTTCACAGGGATGTGTACAAAGACAGGTAGAAATCTTCCTTTTAATGAGAATTTTAGTATAGGATGGAACTGGTAATTCATCCCTCTGTTATCATTATTCAAGTACCCAAGCTGAAAAAATATAAATATTTGCTACCTCAGGTTTAAATGTTATATTTTTGAAGGATTTTTTTTGGTGAGTTGTTTAGGAATTCAGTGTACTACAACTCTATAATAGTGACTGAGTAACTGCTTATACTTCAGACATTGATATATTTTAGTATACTGCGTATTTTTATATTATCAATTAAAGTTAGAACTTTAGGCAAGATCATAGAATCATAGAATCATAGAATGGTTAGAGTTGGAAGGGACCTTCAGAGGTCATCTAGATAGCGAATATGCTATTATTGTGATTTAGTATAATAAATTAGTGTGCTCACAATATCCCCTAAGGTATAAGAAAGATGTAGATAATTTCTCAAAATGTATGTCATCCATTTTTTAAGAGTATACTTATTGAAATGACTCCTGAAATTTTGGACCAGGTGCTAGTTTCAGTTCCACTAAATAGTGACATTGTCTTTATCCTTGTGTTTTCTGCATGGTAAAGAAAGTTTAGTAGCAAGTATTGAGATCACTCCTTCATCACACCAGTCTAACCAATTTTATGACAACTTACAGTATTTTCATTACAGAAGAAGCAATGGTGGGTTTGAATCCCTTCAGACACAAGAAGGCTTTGAGCTCTTGTTCACCACATTCTAAACAGGCGCTCTAAGCACTGGGAAAAGAGGCTACTGTGGTTACGATCACATTAAAAGGATATTCATGGAGAGCTTTTGAAAACTTATAAACTCCGCTTAGAGGATTAAACTATTACTAAGGACAAGATCATTACTGTCACTTGAATACACTGGAGCTCCTATGTGCTGGAAGGAAGTGATGTTTAAGCTTTTTTTTACTGGCTAGCTCTAACTGGCTTTCTCCTCTGAATGACAGGCGAGTTGTAGTGCATTGTGCCCTCCCACTTGTGATGTACTTGTTTTACAAATTTCAATCCACATCTGCAATTTAACAGCAGAGGAGTCTTTAGAGAAATTCTAATAGACCCCAGATGGTAAGACAGAAGAGATGGCAACCTCTCCTGGCGTCCACAGGTTTCTAAATTAACTCTAGGTTTTCCCCTTGTTTAGTGTTTTTAAGCTATGAGTTTCTGCCTTTCCAAGCATATTAAAAATTACATCTGTTGTCATTTTTATTTTATTTTTGGTTTTAATTATAAACTGGGTTGGAGTATATGACTGCATGAAGAGAGGAAATGTATTATTCAAGTATATGGCAAATTCACATTTAGAGTTTGAGGGTTTGGTTAGATACATTTTTTTACCCATTGTTTTAGTAAGTTATATATTTAAGGAAATAATTGCATAGAGGCTTGGAGGCTCAGGATAACCTATTCCCACACATTTCCTTCATAATTTTAAAGAAAGAACCTGCTGACATCCAAAAAGCAGCTTGAGAATTTATTCTTTAAATCTCTCAAGACGCCCTCTAATATAATACCTTCCTATTCCTGTAGGTAGAACAGCACCAGACAAACAGCAAGTTGTGTTTATTTCTTCCTTTTCATATTTTATTCACTTCCCTAGTCCTGTCATTCCCTCTATCTGACCTCTACTCCTATTAGAAAAGACAATGAACAAGAAAGGATTCAGCTACCAAAGCTCTGCCAGTCATCACTGTTTTCATTTGCTTGGAAATTATATCTCCTTTCCCAACCCTCAACCTTTTTGTGCCTTTCACATCATAAGCTCTGGTGGGTGAGAGCTGTCTATTTATCTGTATTTGTACAGCACACAGCACTGTCCTCACTGGGCCTTTGGGTGCTACCATCCTACTAGTAATCAGGTTCATTAGTAACAACAAAGAAAAGCTATGTTTGAAAAATTAAAGGAATGTGCGGTGCAGGCCAGGCCTGGGACTCTGAGTCATTCTTTCTATTGAAGGTAGTTATTTCTCACTTTAGAGATTTGGAATAGTTTTTTTAACTTTTGGGTGCTGAAGGGACTCACTCCAATGATCCAAATACCTCTACTTTTCAACGTGTTGGGTTTTTTTAAACAGTAATAATTTAGCAAAAAAAGAACAGCAATATGCTACCATCTTTTCTTCACTGGGGCTTCTAATACTTTCTTTATAAATCTCCACTTTCTAACATTTAACTCACGGTAACCCACAACTCAAAAGATGCTGCATAGGCATTTGGATACATACTCAGATCAGTGGACTTAGGTGACAAAAATTTGTTGTTCAATGCTCAGGTAGTTAAAGGGATGCAGAAGGCTGGGTTGACCTCAGCTACATTAAGGTGCAATATTATCAGTGAAAATATTCTAAAGCAAAACTGAAGGTGTTGACCTCAACAGAAAATCATATCAAAACAGGAAAAGGACACTTTAAAATTAGTTAGGTGAAATATAAAGGTTGTTCGGTAGGTGACCTACCAATTAATTTAGACAAAAGGGAAATGTGTTAGGCAGGAGACAAAGAGGAAGCACTATATTTTCATGCTAAAAACACTGTTAGAGGTATCTCTAGTTCTGGTCTCTGTTTCCCAGAGCTATTTATGTATATCATATAAGGCATTTGTACTTTAAAAAAACCTAACAAAAACAACAAGCAGAGCACATGCTCAATACAAGTTTCCCAGATTCTAGGATATTGCCCTCTTTGTTACAGTATTGAGTTCACGTGTACAGGAGTACTCTCCACAATTGAATAATGATCATTTAGGTGGATATGTTCAGGACAGGTTTTGATCTTCTGAATCAGAAGTAGATGGAAAATCTTGCAGTTTGTCTAGATGTTCACAAGCACCTCTGTGTTGTCTGTTGATTGCATCTAAGTAGCTCCTCTCAGTATTGAGAAATGAACAGTCACATCAGTACTGTGTTATTCGACTAAGTAATGCAGCATACTATATATTCGTGTTAAAAATCATGCTGATTCATAAGGTTAACACATGAAGGCTTGTGTCAACTCCATCAAATAATATCTAGACCTGTTGTATTTGGTGTATGGGCCAGGCATCTTTACAGGCTTGGAAACCAAAGGAGGCAGTCTGAATTGGGCTCTTAGACATAATTTTCAAAAATGCTCAGTGATGTCCTGCTTCTGCTGGTTGTTTATTTCAGTAGTTAATTATGCTCACTGTTACAAATCTATGTTTTCTCATGTGTTTGAATTTTTCTGGCTTCAGTTTCCAGCCCTTGATTTTTGTTGCACTTTCCTCTGTTTCATTAATAAAAGCTTTAGTTCTTCATACTCATGAAAGTACTTATGCTCTGCAATTAGACTTGGCAGGGAAATTGTCTTCTTCCCTCACAAAAGCTTTTGTCATTTTGAAAAATTCAGGAGAATAATTTAATGAAAGAGTCTGAAATGTAAACCAAAAACAAATACAATTGCATTTCATAATGTCAGAAAAAAATATTGAAATATTTTGTGCAGATTTTGACTGCTGGACGTTTTCAGATATTTTTTTAATGCTATCATGATGTTTCTAAATCTTATGTTCATTAAGCAAAACAGATCAAGCTCTTTTAATTCTCTCAAACTTAAAGATATTTTTCTCCAGCTTCTAAAGTGTACCTGTAGTTGTTTTTATTCATGATGTTGCTTAGTACAAGATTTTTCCAATTTTTTTGATGCTGATCTTAAAAGGATTTTATTTCAACTCAGGAGTGCTATACATGGGCAAGAAGATGTGCTTTCTAAACGTTGCTTTCTCATGAACATGTAAAATAATAGTTAAATTATTCTTTTTCTCATAGCATTACTTTTGGAGCTCATTCTGAGTGTTGTCTGTTAGTCTGCCCTTTGTTCCCTGTCTTTTTTTTGTCGTATTAGATTTCCAAATCCTTTTTACGATTTCTCCTTTACACCAAACAGCACTTCAGTTTTGTAACAGGAATATACATTTTTCAACTTATGTTAGGACATCACAGTCAAACAGTTTGATGGGTTTTTCCCAAGTAAGCTATATGTGACTATAGTTACAGCCTCACTATCTTTTGTATTAGTGCCTCCATAGCCTTTTAGATCTGCTATCCTTGTTATACCTCTTCACTTTTTCTCAAAGAGACCATATGCTTTTCTCTTTTATTTTTATTTTTATTTTATTCTTCCTTTGCTCTAATCTTGTGGACTAGTTGGCTAAAAACTCAATATACTTCAGTGATTTTCCTAGGAAGACCTTACCATTGTTTGTCTTTTCCATCAGATACAGTCTCAGATATTTCCCTTCAGCCAAATACTGATTTATATCAAAACATCAGAATTTACCACAGGATTTTCACTGACTTTAACTGGTTTGCTATTCTCAGTAAAATTGTATTTATGTGTATTAGAGAAAATAGGAAGTACAGACTCCATCAGAAGCACAAAAGTCTGTTTTACCTCTCTGTTGTTATTACAATACTTTGCGTAGTAGCTTTAATCATCTTCTTCCTCCCTCTGAATTAGATTCTGACATTAGAATATGATATTACTTGAACATTTAATAAGAGATTACTTGTGTTTAAGAATGAAGATGGGGAAAGGACTGAGTCACCTATTTAGAAATTTTTATTTTGTTCCTGGATTCATAAATCGACATACCTCCTATTTCCAAGTTTAACTGTAAATAACAATTTAATGCAACAACAATCTAATATAAGTAGCAATCAAATATATTTATTAAAGCAGAAAGCAAGAGAATTTACATATTTAAGAATAAAATCTGGAACATATGATGAAGATGACTGAACCAAGTGATGGTAAGAAAACAGCTACAATTTTCCATATTTCCCTTAGGGTTCTCCTTTCTTTCAGTTCTATGCAACACAGATATGTACAGTTTCACTTAACTGATGCAGCCATACTAGTAAATTTACAATATTTACATCTTGCAATATTATCTAAGTTTTTCCCTGCAAATGATGATTCCAAATACAGTTGATTTTTTTTTTTTTTAATTCAGAGGAGTTCAGAAGGAAATCAAACTATTAATCTAATCCCAAATGTGAATTTTAATACTTTACATCTATTAAAAGTTAGGCCACTACTCACAACAAAATCATTTTTTCTTGCAAAATACATGACTATATAGGTGTTTCATTGTACAATGGGAGACAACATTCCTGACTTTCTGAGAAAACTAAGTGAGCAAATGACCCTTTTACCAGTGTTTTGCTGGTATGAGGCTATAAAAAAGCTCAGATAAAAATTATCTCACACATAGATCTTATAAGGGTATAATTGCAAGGAAGCCTTCATCAAAAAAATGGAAGAGCACAAGTTATAGTAAAAGAAAAATTACATCAACGAGACAAGTGACAATGACAATAAGGTGAATACAGCAGTAAAAAGAACTAATCAGTAGCATATCTACATGACAGTCCAAGTGACAACACCAAAGCTTCCAGTCCAGACGCCTGAGAATTCTGCCAGGGAGCCAAAAACATTTGCTGAGAAAAAAATATCTGCACAGTTTGACATCTCTGCTGCAATAGATAAGGAGGATGAGCACTATAATGAGCTAAGAATAGTATATGGCCTATCACCAAAAGAGGCATATGGAGTCTTTTTTTTTATTTTCAGTTGACAGAAAGGACTGGTGGGAAAACACCCCCACCCTCCCACTCACTGCCTTGACTAATACCTTAAATTACCTCAGTACTGGTTTTTTTTCTAGTAGTCAGTCACCATCAGCACAGGTATGTTTGGGGCAAGGAAGCATCACATACATAGTAAGTGAAGAGTTTTATACTGAGTGTTTTTCTTTGTTTCACTCTAAATCATGACCAATCTTACTTTACACACTAACTTTTATTATTCAGTTTCTTATGTCTAAATGATACAGAGCAGGTTCGGGATCATCTGAGGAACCTGAAGGTGCACAAGTCCATGGGGCCTGATGAGATCCATCCGCGGGTCCTGAGGGAACTGGTGGATGAAGTTGCCAAGCCACTGGCCATCATATTTGAGAAATCGTGGTGGTCTGGTGAGGTCCCCGATGACTGGAAGAGAGGGAACATAACCACCATTTTTAAGAAAGGGAACAAGGAGGACCCAGGCAACCACAAGCCGGTCAGCTTCACCTCTGTGCCTGGCAAGGTGATGGAGCAGATTCTCCTGGAAACCATGCTAAGGCACATGGAGAGCAAGGAAGTGGTTGGTGACAGCCAACATGGCTTCACCAAGGGCAGATCATGCCTGACCAACTTGGTAGCCTTTTATGACGGGGTGACAGCATCAGTGGACAAGGGACGAGCAACGGATGTCATCTACCTGGACTTGTGCAAAGCTTTTGACACTATCCCGCACGACATCCTTCTCTCTA
>JAAGAY010007526.1:0-32332 GCA_011801015.1 Ardeotis arabs
CCAGGGTGTCACGTTTGGTGTGGCACTGGAGTGAAGAATCATAGAATGGTTTGGGTTGGAAGGGACCTTTAAAGGCCATCCAGTCCAACCCACCTGCAAGGAGCAGGGACATCTCCAACCAGATCAGGTTGCTCAGAGCCCCGTCCAACCTGGCCTTGAATGTTTCCAGGGATGGGGCATCCACCACCTCTCTGGGCAACCTGTACCAGTGTTTCACTACCCTCAGAATAACCAAAGAATAACTCCAGAATAACCAAAGCGCAAACCATCCCTTCAGTTCAGACCCAAGGTGGAAATGAACAGCTCCGCCAGCTTACATATAATTTCTTGCTAGAAAAAGAAGAGAGAGACTCAGCTATCCTCTTTCATGACAAACGGATCTATACTGGACTGTGGCACCCTATGTTTTATGTGAGCAAATGACTTGTCCTCATATAAATCACAGAACACCAAAGCTAGCCGGTTGCGTTGGTTCAGAAATTGCTGCGTGCTGAAGGACACTTGCTCCAAAGGCAGTCCTTATCAACCTGAGACCCATTTATTTCAGAATTCTGCTTTGTTTTACTCTCTCTGGCTTGTAAAGTCAGTCTGTTTGTTTGTCTGTACATAAGTAGAATACATGGGGACATCCATCCAACCCCAAGGACCCAAAACTACAAATGCACATAAATAACTTCAGCCGCACGCTTGGTCTCACTGGGTAAACATCAGGGAGGAAGAAGAGGTACTGACAATATTGACAGAAGAACAAATTAGTAGAAACCCTCCATGACAAACCTGAGGCTGAAAACATGGGAGGAGTTTTTGACCATCAACTGAAGAAAGTAATGGAATAGCTTTCCAGCAGGAGGGACGGCAGATGAAAACTCAGAAAGCTTTACAATAAAGCTTGGCCATTTTATAAGAAGAGTTACGAGCCTTGCCTGTCATACCACAGGACTGGAATCAGTGACCCACGAGGTCTCTTTCGTCCCAGTGTTTGTACGTGACTGAAGTTACTCGGAAGCGTAAATGTTTATAGGATGAGCCTCAAGCTTGCGTCAGCAAACTGGCAAGCTTCCATGGGTGTTCCATTCAATCCACTGAATGCAAAGAAACATTGAAGGATAATTTCCTAGTAAAAATGCACATACACATGCATGCTATATATATATATGTATAAAATGTATGTATTTATATACAAACAGACAGTTTGAAAATGAAAAAAGTTACTAGTTACATCTATTTTAATGTATACTGTAAACAATCTACATATCTGCTGCAAATTATATACACATTTATGTACACATGCTGATGAGTAAACTAAATAACTTTCATTGAACTCTAACATGGATTATATTAATATTCTTCTTAAGAGACACTGAAGGAATGTTTGAACAGAGATGATTTCTTCAGATGTCCATAGGGTCTGGATGAGGGGATTGAATGCTTCCTCAGTAAGTTTGCAGATGACACCAAATTGGGCAGGAGTGTTGATCTGCTCGAGGGTAGGAAGGCTCTGCAGAGGGATCTGGACAGGCTGGATAGATGGGCCAAGGTCAATTGTATGAGGTTCAACAAGGCCAAGTACCGAGACCTGTACTTCGGTCACAACAACCCCATGCAATGCTACAGGCTTGGGGAAGAGTGGCTGGAAAACTGCCCAGAGGAAAGGGACCTGGGGGTGCTGGTAGGCAGCCGGCTGAACATGAGCCAGCAGTGTGCCCAGCTGGCCAAGAAAGTCAACAGCATCCTGGCTTGTATCAGGAACAGTGTGGCCAGCAGGAGTAGGGAAGTGATCGTGCCCCTGTACTCAGCACTGGTGAGGCCGCACCTCAAATACTGTGTGCAGTTTTGGGCCCCTCCATACAAGAAGGACATTGAGTTGCTGAAGTGCGTCCAGAGACAGGCAACAAGGCTGGTGAAGGGTCTGGAGCAGAAGTCTTAGGAGGAGCAGCTGAGGGAACTGGGATTGTTTAGTCTGGAGAAGAGGAGGTTGAGGGGAGACCTCATTGCTCTCTACAAATACCTGAAAGGAGGTTGTAGGGAGGCGGGTGTTGGTCTCTTCTCCCAAATAACTAGCGATAGGACAAGAGGAAATGGCCTCAAGTTGCAGCAGGGGAGGTTTAGATTGGATATTAGGAAAAATGTCTTTACTGAAAGCGTGGTCAGGCACTGGAACAGGCTGCCCGGGGAAGTGGTGGAGTCACCATCCCTGGAGGTGTTCAAAGAACGTATAAATGTGGCACTTCAGGACATAGTTTAGCAGGCATGGTGCTGTTAGGTTGATGGTTGGACTTGATGATCTTGGAGGTCTCTTCCAACCTTAAAGATTCTATGATTCTATTTAGGAACTTTTAAAGGTATTAACTGAGCATGATTTGGGCACTGTGCCCCACAACTTCCCACAGGAATTACACACCAGAGCATTAAGGATACGGGTTGTCACAGTTTAAGTCACCAAAAACAGCAATAGGATTTAGCCCTGAAGTGGCTTATGGTCTGCAGGTCCCTACACGACTTAGGTCCCTTGATGGTGGTAACTGTAGCATATATTGAATCAACAGACAACTTTAAAAGAATACCTAAATGCACAAAAGTAAGCAACTAAAAATCAGAATTTTCCAAAATTAAGTCTGAACTGGTAATCTGAATTACAGTATTTACTACGATACACAGAACTTCATCCTACAGTTCTGACAATCTTCTGTAAAGTCTATGTAAAAGTTGCACTTTTCACCTGCATTTTAGTGCCTGAGAAAAGGCTTCCTCTTTCCCTACAGACTATTTCACACAAAATATTTCTTACTTGTATGACATAACACTCTTCAGCAAGATAAATGTAAAAAAGATATTGTACATCTAACCAAACCATCAGGACATTAGAGCTTTCTTTGAACACATGCAAGATGCAATATTTAGAAATAATGCAATATATTTATAGCTATTTTTACCATAATATAAAATCTGCACTTATAGTAAAAGGAGTTGAGTAATGTAGTAAAATTATGTATGTTAACAATTAATTTTTAAGAGAACAAGATCAGTATTTCCACAGAGTAAGACACTGATTCTGTAGTTACTTGTCATCAGTCATAACAGCCCAAAATGGATACAAAATACTCTCAACAAAGCAACTTTCTATTCTTTCTGTCTTTGTTTCAAGATAACACTAACTCAACGTCAAGGATAATCAGCCTCAAAATCTTTTAGAGTTGATGACTAAGAATAGAAGGGGATTTCCCCAACCATCATTATTGCTAAACACAAAGATCTATTAGCTTCTTTACTTTTATTTGCATTTGCATCTGATCTTTCGATCAGTGGCAGTGCTAACGATACAGCTATGAGAGCCTGCAAGTGAGAAATCCATTTACGCGATCTCTTTCTGACTTAACTTAGAGATTCCTTTAAAAAAAAAAAAAAATTAATGAGAAGCATGCGGCTCCAAAAGAACTAGCGTGGATAGAGGCCTCTTGGCCTGGGTGTTTCCTGTAGGAGAACATTTCTGACTCCTGCTGTGGGAGAAACTCCTACTTGTCCTGCCCTAAGGGTGAAAGATACTGCCAGGGAATTACAGCAATAAAGCTCCAAGTCCCTGTCAAGCTCCAACTATCCCAATGAGTTATTATTCCCTTAGGACTCAAGAGACCTCAGAGAGATTGAAAAGTGCTACTCCTTCTACAGATGACCCAACCCATAACTGCAACGAACAGGCGGAGAAGCATCCTTTGCCAAAGCTGGTGTTGGAAACTGTGGGAGCCTGGTGAGGCCACGGAGCGGGTGGCTGGGAAGGCTTCCCTGCCCTGTCCAGAGGCAGGTGGTCCCTGCTGTAGCACTTGCACAGCCATACACAATCGCAGAGCCTCCCGAAACGCTCCTGGCCATTTGGACTGCCTGCTTGCTGGCAGGCTGCAGGACGAGCTGCTGTGCCAACTGCATCTGGAGCGCAGTGGAGGTTTGCCAGGAAGCCTGGCGAAACGTCGGTCTGAGCCAGGCTGCTCCTGCACACACACATGTAGGTGCTTGGAGAAGAAAAACTCAAGCTATCCTGTAGGACAGGAAGGGCAGCGGCAAGGGCTGGAGTTCCAGCAGATAGCTGGGTCAGTGTGCTGACCTACGGCAGGTCTGGCTGACCGGGGCTGCTACGTGTCCTCAAGTTTCACCAAGAGCTGCTCTGGCAATGCCTCTGCTGTGATGGGCTTCAGTTGCTGCTGAGCAGGAGCAGAGCAGAAGGAGAACAGGTTTCATGTCCAAATCACCTGTCTGAGTGGGCATCTGCTCATCGAGGCGCAGGATTAGCTCCCAGGCTAGAAGCAGAGTCATGTTCATGGCAGTACATAGTTGAGTCTAAGAGGAAAACCACCTTTCCCATCCTCATGGGAAATGCACTGGCACTTGCTGTCATCTACTCTGTGCCTGGGCGCTGATTTACCCATCGACAGTCATCTTGGGGCACCTTCGCACCGTGCTTTCCATGGTGCTCTGACGACAACAATGCCTTAAATTTTCTAAAAGTAATTTTTATTTTACATTTTTTATTTTCTCTACTCTTTGTAAAGTATTCCTTCAGGTGCTTCATATAATAAGCCATTTCTGAAGACAAAATCTATGTTAATCTGAAGTTGACCCTTTACCTGAGCAAATGTCTACCACGCACACATCATACATGGTGGCAGCAACGTCAAGCTTGCGTATTTGGAAAAAAAAAAGGCAACATCAGAGTGAATAGTCACATAGGCAAATTAAATCTCTCTGCACACACATGCATAGAAGAGAGGCTACCACTGATCTCAGGTAGGATCTATGTCCTTGTTGCCATTCAGTGTCAGTGAGAGCAGGATTTTTTTTCCATTCTCCCAAGAATTTGTAGACTCTCCCATGTCTTCAAACAAATAGAAAGAAGTAGCACATTTAACAACCAAAGGAAAGTCTGAGCAAAACTATCTGTAACCACTTAAGATTCAAATACGCCAGAAGTTCCTAAGTCATCTGATACTAATTTCTGAAGAATTCAAATAGGACTTCTGCTACACTATATGCCAGAAATCATAAATACAATGCTTTCTCTTATCAATCTCCTCTTGCTTTAGGCAGCTTGATAGCATGAGCTCAATGCATGCACTATTCCTCCTTCCTTCCCCTAACAGAACCCAAGGAACCTGTGGGACTTTTCTGCTGATTTATCCTCAAAGCTGGAGGTGAAACTGCCGGATTAGAAGATCGCACTGAACGGGAACTAGAAGACAGCCCACAGACGCTTTACAGAAAGAAATCACAGAAAAAGGCAAACACAAGAGAAAACTTAGAACAGGGATAAATTAGCCAATGGCAAAGTTCACCAGGAGGTAAGGTTTGCATGCTAGCCTTTGTGTTTACATGCTCACTCCTGTGGATGCAGATCTCCACTGATGTGTTCCTGGGGAGAGAGCAGCTGGGACTCTCTCAGTTCACATTGCCAGGACTCGTCTGAAGACAGGCATTTCAGGTAATGTAGCAAGGAGAGAGCAGCGAGAGTTATAAAAACAGTCAAAAGAGTCTGACGGGCAAAATAGGTGACCGCTAGAGCTGAAGTTTTATCTTCAGAAAAAGTCATTCATTACTTTTCGTCATACCAACAAAAAAAAAATGGGAAATTTTAAGAATATCAGTATTTCATCCTTATCCCAAGAACAGAATTTCAGCTACAGAAATATTACACATTTCCAGTTCCACTGAATGTTGAACTACACAAATTTTATTTGTGACAGGGATATTGAACAGGAATTCTTAATTTTTCTCTTCTCAGATAGAAAAGCTTCAATTTCAAGAATTTGCAGAATTCAACATAAGCAAGTGGTTGTATTATCCATCAATTAGACGGATAAATCGAAATAAGATGCAATAAAGCTTTTTATTATGAAGTTATAACAAAATCTGAAGCCAATATTTGTAGAAATAGGAAACTATAGCTATGATATCCTTGGGCTAGAACAGATTTTGGGGGTTCAGCTGTTGAACCAAAACACTGTACTTTTTCCATTCAGAAAAAATGTTAAAATAAATTCATGTTCATAGTCTGAATTGTTTTATTTAGTTTGCTTTCAGGTTACTTAACCCTTCTGGAAATCTCTTAAAGTTCGGGTCATTTTTCAGACTAAAATAATTGCAAAACAAAACATTACGTATGATCTTTTGATAATATTGAAACTAAGCATTGTGGTTTTGGCCACAGGAAAGACTGATACCTGCCAGAAACTAACTGGTTTGACATCTCTAAATATGCCCTAAAATTACTTGAGAAAATTGACTTGAATTCAGATATAGTCCCTCTGGGCCTGAACCTCCTTTTTTTTTTTTAAGAATTCTGTTACTCAACACAAGAATTATAACAAATACTATTACATTTTTATTAATTACTGCATTCACTCTGGCAGATGTTAGACTCATAAATTAAAAACAAAACAAAACAAAACAACCACACAACTACTGCCACAAAGATTTTTGCACTCTCTCAGCAGCTGTTGTGACAAGAGGAACACATAACAGGAGAATCTAGTTCACGAGGCTTCCAAAATTCTACAGATCAGAGGTTTTTTAAATTCATTTCAGTTAAACATCTAAATCAAACAGGTTGAGAATTCCTATATCCACTAATCTACTTCCTTTTCTAAACGTATCCCTGTCGTTTATCCTTTTAAGACTATTGGCACTCTCTCTAGTCTCTAGTGTACTTAAGATGTTAACATACTTGAGAATATCTCAGTGATACTCTTTCTTTGATGAGTCTTGTCTCTTAATTTCCTCTGGCACTGAAAATTCTCAGTCAATTCATAAAACGGTTAAGGTTGGAAGGGACCTTCAAAGGCCATCCAGTCCAACCTCCCTGCAAGGAGCAGGGACATCTCCAACCAGATCAGGTTGCTCAGAGCCCCATCCAGCCTGGCCTTGAATGTTTCCAGGGATGGGGCATCCGCCACCTCTCTGGGCAACCCATTCCAGTGTTTCATCACCTCCAGTGTAAAAAATTTTTTCCTGATGTCCAGTCTGAATCTACCTCCCTCTATTTTAAAACCATCACCCTCATTCTTTCACAACAGGCCCTACTGAAGAGTCTCTCCCCATCTTTCCTGTAGGCACCCCTTTAGGTACTGGAAGGCCGCTATAAGGTCTCCCCGGAGCCTCCTCTTCTCCAGGCTGAACAGCCCCAATTCTCTCAGCCTGTCCTCATAGGAGAGGTGCTCCAGCCCTCTGATCATCTTCGTGGCCCTCCTCCTTTCTTGTTTGTTTACTTAAAGGCAAAACTGCAGAGTTAACCTTTTGGGAAAAAACCCTTTCAGTTCCATTTTATTTTACATTTCTTCGTCATAAAACTCCCCCACTAAAACCTTATTTGCCATAGCAAGTGCAATTCAGAAATTAGGTGATCTGGAAAATTCAGATGAGAAAATTCAGATGCATTTCACTTTGCTTGGCAAAAAGTGCCAGCTGGTTCATAGAAATATAACTGAAACCCAGAAACATTTGGGTCACCACAATCCAGGAAAGCAGATAAGTTGAGCAGCAAGAAGAGCTATGCACTTCTGCATATTTTGCAAGAAGTCCAAGCAAGGCAAGCAGCCCTGTTGCTGTCTATTCTGCATCCCCATCTGGTGTCCTATAATGGTTTTAATGAAAGCTGTTACACATGGTTTTTAAAACAACCCATCTGTTTACTGGGGTGAACTAAAAGATGTGAATGCAGTGTAATACGCCAAAGAATATAATAGTCTCAATATAAGATCCGACTGTGTCAACCAGCAACAGGTTCCAGCTGGGGCAGCCTCATGGAACAAAGACAGCCTTTGGCACAATACTGAGTATGTGCTTCTGAAGTTCCAAATCAGGCAAAAGAGAAACAAAGCTCACGACCTTGACCAGATACGCGATACTCAGCCGAGCGCACAGTAAGCATGCTCCCACAGCAACCTCCCTATGAACATGGACAGTTCCGATAGGAGCAGACATCTGTTTCGGATGGCTAATACAGGGGATGTAGTACATAATCACAGATTAACGTTGAGCGGGACTCATCCTTTGAACTGCCTTCTCCCTCTCTGCTGTCACTGGACACAACATGAATTAGCTCACGTTCTATTTTAGACAACCAGGGATAGAGCTGCAGCAACTCTGCAGCCGAGGAAGGACTGGATTTCCAAAAGTGCTCCAGTACAACATTAATGGTCAGAGCAAAAATCCACAGACACCCAGCCATACTCCTCTTTCTAATATCTTCCCAACCTCTTCCCACTACGTTAGATAAACAGGTGCAAATTAATTAAATCTACAGATTAATGGGTTTTGCACCAGGGTCTACAATGAGTATTTAACAGGTAACAGCGCTCAGTACATGTTGTCAGGAAAGGAGGTTAGAGAGAGACATTCCTAATGACCAGTCATCTCTAGTCCCAACGATTGCTTCACTCTTAATCAAACCACCTAGATGCATGCCGACATGTACATTATCCAAGTCCTCTCTTCCACAGGAAAAACCTGGGATTATCCCAATTTCCAGAGTTTCTAGCTCCCTGCAAAGACGAGGTTGACTCTACACATTATATGAGTTTACCGTAATCATGCTACGGAACAAGCACACATGAGAAATAGCCTAGATAACGCATCACTCTCTTGGGTGGGTTGCTTGGTTTGTTCTAGGGAAAAGGACTTTATTTTTGTTTTGCTTTCTTAGATATTTATCACAGAAAATTCCTGATCCATGACTAGAGCTTGCAGGTGTTAACATAACACAAATTGTATAACATTCTCCAAATCTGGATTAATTCATAGACTTACCAGAGGCTCTCTTGTGATGGTTTTTCTTGAAAATTTCTTGAGACGACAAACTCCTGGAGGTGATAGCTCCTATCTTTCGATTACAGCCTTGATGGTCTGATAAAGACTATAAAACTGCAACCATTAAATCTCTGGTCCCTGAATTCCCCCTCAGCATTCTCCTTGGAGATCACCTGAAAGAGATAAACAGAGATGCGAAGAGCATGTGATGGAACCGTTCCAGCACTGATACTGATAATATTACTTGGCTTTTCGTTTATGCTAATATCAATTAAGTAGGTCTTATTAATACTTGTTCTCATTTCTTGAAGTTGCCTTATAAAGCAATCTATAGTAGAAGCTTTCACTTTCCACTTATGAAGAAAAACAAATTACTTTCCACACTCATACGCTCTGTACAGCGTGGTAGGAGAGGCAGCCTTTAGAGAGGGGGTTATCAGACAAATTAAAGAAGAGTAGCAATGGAGGAAAATGTTCTATGTTCACTTTCAGAGGAAAGCCCATTTTCTGTAGACTCCTTAATTTATCCTCATAAACACTGATCAGTAACTTCATGGACTCCAAGCTGTGTATCTTCGGTCAGCCCTCCTAAATCTGCATGAGACAGCTACAGAAGTGCTTTTCCCCTTGTTTGTAACCAAGATGCCTGCTGGCAAAGTTCAAGAGCCACTGCTAATTTTTCTCTTTCCTTTTGCTTGTCTATAGGAAGTATGCCAAACAATCTCATTTCATCTTAGCCCCTACAAGTGTTTCTCTGCCTGAAACTGCAGGACCAGCATCCTCACAACACTATTCTTGGAGTAAAGTGGTTTCCTTCCTGCCGCTATAATCAAACCCTGCTAGTAAATAGCTTCTGCTTCTCCCTGTGCCGCACACCATCTTTTAAGTTTCTTGAGACATCCCAACTTCCCTTCCCCTAAGTTTGCCAAAGAACTATTTTGATCCAACAGGGTCTGTGAGCCATGATGTAGTATCAGATAGAGCAGTAGAGATAAATGAGAGCCCATCACAAGTTGGCCCTACTGGAAGTGTTCTTCTGAAGAGTGGTTATCATTTACTATATACTTAACCCGAGGACTGATATGACTGATGATTACATTCACCTTAGCAACAGAAAAACAATACAAATCAAGCTATTTAACATTTTTGTAGCCCCCATAACCTTAGTGTGAGTACCTCAGAGTTTTTGGCCCACTGTGGTGCTGGTGTCCTAACCTAATACGACACACTGAGACGTGGAGAAGATGAATGAATTACCCAGGAGATGTCAGAGATTCTGGAGCAGAGTAGGGATCTCAAAACATCTATTACAGCCCAACCAGCTGAACGTGGAGAAATGAAAACTAGTCAAAGACTTTAGATTCCCGCTTTGCTGGATATTCACACCCCTTTACTTACCCCAAAATCATAGCAAGCGCACACTGGTCCAGTATAGTTCAGGTGTAGGTACTCCAAGCTTTTACTTCTCAGCCTCTGAGCGGGGCTTTCTAACAGAAATTCAATCTCAACTCAAATATTTTTACATGCTACTTTTCAGGCATGGCAGTAATTTATCGTGTGTTTTCTGTCTTTTGTGCATGATACACGCAGCAAGCACCGAGACCAGTTATACTCCTGAACGTTCTAGCTTCACCTGAAATCAGCCTTTCTGAGCTCATCTTAATTGTGTCCTCGTGACTCCGCTTTAACTTCAAAGAGCATTTCGAAGACCACACAGCTCTTACTGCAAGCAAGCCAGCAGGACAAGTATAACCCCTACTAATAATGTCGTAGAGGTTAGACCACACAGGAGATTCCTGCTGTGCACCCTTTGGGCTTAAAGATGTAGGGGGTCTGAACTACTTGCCACTTAGACTGATTCACAGCAGCTCCAAGAATCCCCCGTGCAAGGCACGCGGTGAGTTTTGTGCCCATATGGATGGGCGTAGAGCTGTAGACGATCTCTGTCGATCAGATAGCCACAGTAGTTTTGCCCCAGCTTGCAGCACGCTCTCCTCAAAGCTAAGCATAGCAGAGGGAAAGTTCACACCCAAGTAACCTGACAGGTTGCCAGTTAAAGCAGTCTCAGCCACTCTGAAAGTCTTGGGTCCTTGGTGCTGCCCTAGTTGTTCCCCACAGTAAGAAACTGCATTGCCCCTTGGATGACTGACTATAATAGGACATACAAACCATCACGACATCATTTTTAGAAGACTCTGAAGATGCCCACAAGTGAGCAACAAAGGGAAAATGCCTGGTTTAAAAGCCCTAGGTGTTGTCAGGTCACCAAGTAGGGTAGTGGAGTCAAGATCTAGGGAGCTGTGAACAGCTGAACTACAGAGCTTCACTAATAAAAACTTGTGGACTCATGGCAAAAACTGATGGAAATGGAGAGCATCCAAAGAGGAGCTCTGTGACAACGGTAATTATGTGACAAATTCTTGCACAGCATCCTTCAAAGGTCCTGCCTCTGAACCTTCAGGTCAAGGGAGACAACTTGCTGCTGCAACAGAGGCTCCAGGTTTGGTGCTTGAAGGCAGCAGACTGACGTGCTACGGACACTGGGCTGAAAAAATGAATAGGGCAATTCAAAATTCTTCTCCTTACAAATCGTCGACAGGTGGCTTGCAGTTGTCTTAAAATGAGTAGTCACTAATGAAATTTTTGTGATTGGTAATAGCTAAAAGTAGTTATTGTCTGAAAGTTCACCACAGCCAGTATGTCTGGACTGTGGTCACTGAAATTCAGCCGTAGAGCTGGGATGGTTGGTTTTGGCTGGACACACAAGCTATAGGTATAGGGTTTTTTGTCTGTATGTTCTGAATTTTTGGCACAGGAGCTTATGGTTTGAGCTAATCTTCATTTCCTCATTGCCCTGGTTTCAAACAAAACTTTTCCTTGTTTGAAACTGGAATTTTATCCAGGGTGAAAGGAGGTAGTAGAGAGGTGAAAGAGAGAGGGTTAACATTTTTCGGAGGAAAGACTGGAAGTGGTGAGACAGCTCTGCAGTTCTGGATCAGTTGTACGCTTTGTTCCCCTGTATCTCCCATGACAGGACACAATTCTTTTCTTGCCGCGTACTTACTTCCCTTTCACTTTTCCCAGACCACAGAAGATATCAATATTTTTACTCTTTGCCCTAATTTGGTATACACTTGTTAAACAAAACACTGACATTTTGTGATGTTAGAACTACCTTTTTTTCCAAGTCTGTCTTGGACCTTGCACAGTCCTTGAAGGAGACACAAAGGTTACTTCACCTGCTCAAATACTTACTGGTAAGGAACCCAAAATAAATCACAACTGTTACTAAAGCAAATTTCTCTGAAAATGTTTTTCTTTTTTAAGTTGCTGTATTTACGGAAAATGTTGACATATGCATTCATCTCTAGATTACAGCCAGTTACCCTCAGAAGGACAAGGAGTCCTCCTCATTTATTCCTGCTACAAGGAGCAAGTCTTCAGCTTTCTAAGATGGTAGTGCGTTGAAAAGAAAATAGAAAACAAACAAACAAACCCTTGAATCTTCTGTGGTGCACAAGCATAAGTTGCAGTTTGCATTTGAGTCCTTTGCAGCTGAATTTTCTCCTTCACACAGAAGCCAAACAGGGCAGACCCTGAATGAGATCCCTGCCAAAATTCTGATTAAAGACTCCCTGTCTGCACCTGCCCGTTATTTTCCCACTACGCACCTGCAGACCAGCTTCAAGCGTCTCATGACTGCTCACTTGTCTCTGGCCTCATTCTAACAAAATTCAAGGACACATTTCCCTTCTAATGACCATCACAACAGCTCCAACTCTGAACAGCCACTAATAATTTCCCAATTTTTTTCCTGCTCACCAAATATGTATAATGAATAGTGATACAGCAGGCTGAAAGCAGAGTTAATGCAGTTGCTAGAAAGGAAAATCTACTTAAAAAAATTAAATCAAATCAGAAAAATCCAGGATTCCAGGCAAAAAAAAGACACAAAAGAAGAAAAAAAAAGAAAAAACCCAACACGAGTATAAGTGAAGAGCTTCTATCTAGAAATTTATGAATGTTTCTACACCTGGAGAGCTCTGCAGCTTTTGGCTTTGCACAGCCCTTACATTGTGTGTCAGTCCCTAATTTCTGTTCTGTGTGAAATGTAAAGGGACTCAGCATGGACATTTCCTCGCTGCTGCAGGTGCTGCCACTGGCTGAACTGGAGCCCTTGCTCAAGCCAGTCTGGGGCCAAACTGCTGAAATTCCAGGCTTTCTCTGGGCTGCAGGCCTGCCTTTAGGCTCTCACTGGCTCTATTTTCTATTGCCCCATGAGATGTACTTGGAGCTTAACGTCTTTTTGCTAATCAGAAAAAAAAAAAAAAAAATAAAATCTAAAAAATCCCTTTTCTATTTGGACCCTTGGTGTCCTGGGCAGAGAACAGCCCATGTGTGCATGCACGAATGGCCACTGCTTTCCTGAGTGGCTTTAATTCAAATTCCAGGTTGATCTTCTCCCAAGGCAACACATAGGAACAGCTTTTGATGGAGGTCACATCAATCTGCTTAATGGTACAATTGACAGGCAACCAGTGACCACAGCAAAAAAACACCTATCTAGATCTAGTGTGCCTAAAGAAGTGCTTCTTCACCCAGAAATTGTATTTTTTTTGTTCCCTGAAGTATCAGTTATGCTTGTAAAAATACACTTCTTACAACGTCACCTGTATCTATACATGTGGTGGGACGCTAAGTTACAACCCTCCCTTTAAAATTCCACCCCACTGCTTCCGAAGGGGCCTTTTCATGATGCTGCTGAAGCCTGGGTGTGCAGGGACAATGAACAACCAGGTATTTCAAAGGGATATCAGTATGAAACTTTAATGAGGAAATCAAATATTGATGCTCTTGTTTTGTCCTGATTTGTTAGAAGAGGTTGCTCTTGAATCCTCCAGCCAGAGGACACTCAAAGAGGAGATGGCACCATGTGCACTTCCAAAGGCACAGCGAGGAGCAAATATTACCAAATTCTCATCTTCTCTAGCCTAAGGGTAGCAAACCATCTCCAGAAGAGAGCCTTGTGCACAGCTGTGCCATACAAAGAGAGGATTTATTCAGACATGTTGGTCCAGTCAGAAGTGGAAGGTTCTGAAACAGCTAGCAAGAGCTCTACTCTCATTAGTGCAAGCTTCTGTGTTATAAACCAGGACCAAAATGGGAGAGGAAAAATGCAGATCTTGGAGCCCTACCATCAAAGAGAGGACAAGTTTACCCTGTGAGTCACAAGTCACAAACCAAAGTGTATATTAATCTTCGCTCTGACACATTTCTTCCATCCATCAGGTCTAGCATTGTGCTCATCTAACAGTGAGGATACATCATGTCATTCATGACACATGATGATTCCCAGATGTTCGGAGAGCTCTGCTACCCAGTGGAACAAATGGGTGTTTACAGTGAAATAAGTACCAAATTTAGCAAAACTGACGATGAAGTTACAAGTTAATTAGCGCAAGAGGGCCTAAAAAACATGATACACAGGAGCTCATGCTTCTTCAGTAGATTCAGAAGTATAAATTGAGAAAAGAGGCTAACAACTGAACAGTAAAAAAATCAAAAACAAACAAAAAAAAAACCCACCCAGAAAGTCACACTGAGAGAAGCCAGAACAAATAACACCACTGCCGAGCTCTGAGGTAGCTCTCCTGGTGGAGTTCCTGGTGATGAATAAAAGAAGCTCTGAGTCAGGTGCTTGTAAACACAGTCATACGTAACACCTACCAAATCAATGAGAAATAAAGGGAGGGAAAAGGATCTAAAAACATCTTGCAGAGTCTGTGAACCTCCCAACTGACTATAAGAGCTCCTGATTCAGGTTAAGAACATCACAAGTCTCTTTGAAGGCTAGTTGCTCTTAAATTTCTCAAGTGGCATATTGAGGAGCTCTACAAGCAGCTGGTGAAGGTGGCCACCTACCTGAGGCTGTGGAAGGGAATATGAACTTGGGCCTTTCTGACTTAGACAAACTGAGGCAAAACACAGCCTTCCACTGAGCTGCCTTGGTGATGGTGTTTTGGAGTCGTCCAGGTCAGGGCCAGGGTAGGTAAGGAAAACTAAGGGCTACTTATATCAGAAAAGAGACAGTGCACACTGACATAAAGGATGGAGAACGGTAAACTCTAAAGCTAGACACTGCTAAATCCCGGTGAGATCCAAAGCAAGTAACTCCCTGCTAAAAGCTGTCCGCCGAAAAAGTTTAATGTTCCCGAAGGTCATTACAACTCTCTAGATCTTCTGCTTCACCCTTACTCTCCCAGACATTTAAGTCAGTACTGAATGGAGCCATGCAAAGAGAAACTCAACCCCTCCCATTCTCTTGCACTTCATGCCCAAACCAGGAGGCAGGAGCAGCCGATGGAGCAGATGGTGCTACCAGCAGTGGGGATCCTGATGACCCAGAAGAGCCTGCTGGAGCCCAAGTTCATGCAATGACAAAGGGCCGGATGCCAGCACTGGCCCTGAATATTTTCATTATTCTGTGCTAGAGCAACAAATTCATTTTCCATAAAGCACTAACTAGGCCAATTTTTAATCTGGCTTGCAGCGCTGAAAACAACCTGCAAAAAACAGGTGGCAGTCTCCTTTCATGCGAGCCAAGAGAGAGATAAAAATAGACTCAAATTGCTATTGAAAATATGGTAAAATAATCCTTTTCCATCTGCTAAAACAAACCTTGTGAGTAAAGTGAATTAACAGGTCTCCACTATCAGACACTAAGAGCTAGGCATTGCTGCTCATTAATTAATATTAACGTGACAGCCATCGATTGCCTGTATCTCTTGCACACATTTATCAAAGCCGAGAGCTGAGCGCGCACCTTGTATATCACTCACAAACCCTGCTGGCACGCCGCCCATTCCTTCCTAAACGTTTACAGCCGCGTTCGCTCGCCGAAGATCGTCCCTGGTGCGAGCGCACCAGAGCAAAGGCCTTTCCTCTCCTGCCGTGTCAGCATTCTCCATTCAGCCCGTGGCCTGTAGACATAATTATTAAACGCACAATGCCGTCTCCTCCGCTTTGAAGTTGGCCACAGATGATGAATTCAAGATGCAAAACCCAGGTCATTTAGAAGAAGGGTTTTTACAAAGAAAAGGATGTCCTTCCAGAAAGATTAGATCTGAAGGCCCTGATTAACACATCTCCACCACTGTTACGACAACGTAGCGCTGATCACCCACACTGACGTTCCGCTGGCCAGGCCGATCCCGAAGGAAGGATCCTCAGCACCATCTAATTATCCCAAGACTTCAGCCTATTGCTCAAGAGGGTTGCTTCTGTGGGTAGACTGCTAAAAATACCCCACGTACCCAGTCATAGAAACGTAGACTTCCCCTCAACCCAAACACAACCAGTTTAATCAAACCAGAATGTGACCTGTCCCATCCAGGAAGGAGGAAGAGCAGTTTCTGTTTAAACAAGGAAAAAAACAATATAGGCCAACTCCTTGTCTCATTTATGGTAATGTAAATCTAGAATAACTGAACAAATATAACTGGAGTTAAAGCTTTTATAAACAGGTATAAATCAGATCGGAAGCAGCTTAAACACATGCAAGTTTTTAAGATTCTTTGGCAACTTTTAAACCTCAGTTACTGGTTAGATGCTCAGTCAGCCTGAACCCAGCCTTTCAGCTGTCCGTTATTTATGTGACCGTTCACAAAACTGAGTAGTCACCCAACAGGACACGTCTAACCTGTGTTTGCACAACACCAAGCAGATCTGTAAGCTGAAAGGCTGGCAGAACTTCAAGCGTGTACATCTGAGGGACAGCAGCGCAACAAAGCATTAACTAGAGTTGACTTGGGGAAAAAAAAAAAAAAAAAAAATCAAGATATTCACTTCAGGAAATTATTATTTTCATTTCAAATTGAGATTAAACGTCCAGAGCTTTTCCCTCAGAGAATCAAAAGTTCAGAACTTTTTTTTTTTCAGTCTGAAATGTTGAAATATTTTGACTGAAAAATAAACATTTTGACATTTCTAAGTCAGAATGTATACATATGGTTTGTCAACAAAATTAGGTTTGGAAAGAGGTTTTTATGTGAGGTTTATCTTGTATTTCCTGCTTTTTGAAGAAATACTACAATCATGTCCAGGTCAAAAAGTTAAGAGGTGCTCCAAAACACTAACAATGAATTGCTCGCTCTCCTTTAATCTCAGATCAGTTTTGATTTCAGTTTGGACTATCCCTGATTTTATTCAAGTTAATTCATCCACTTTTCCAGTCGCATACTCAGATACAGAGATCTGCACCACGGAATATTTTCATGTGCAATCCAGGATCAGAAGGGTAGGAAAGCACAGAAATACTATATCACCTTTGTATACGTTTTCTTGGACTAGAAGTTTTATTTTGCACCTTCTAAGGGTGGTCACTGGATCTCATTTCAGATTTCTCTTCTGTGTTTAGCCCAGCTGGACAGAGCTGAGAAATTTCAACATCAAATATGTTTAGAGCTGTGTGAATTCCTTCCAGCTATTACTTTTCTTGTGTGTAAAAAGACTCAGCACTCTCATAGCACCCGCATGACAGTCCTGCTACCAAAGTGACTAGGATAGAAAAGGATTTGAATGAATAAACTACTGCCAGTTCAATTTTTTTTTTTTTTTAACTGCAATGCAGAGAACAGCTGCCTTCCAGGGACCAAGGCACAAGAGTTCAGGCCACAGAATATTTTAAAACCATGCCCTAAACTTGGAATGGTCAGAACAATTAAATTTATCTTGCTTTTATTTCAAATTCCTGTATCTATGCACCTTCTTGATTCTGGCAAGAAGTTGAAATGCCCAGAATAATTCTCTTTTCTCAATATTTCTGGCTCGCCTTCAAGCAAGGTAGCTGGAAAGACTGGAATCAGACAAACCATTTCCATCTACTCTTATATTTTACTAGTGAAATCCTATGGGAGTTACATAAATTGTCAAAATGTTTGTGCAACAAGTGTCGATCTGAAAAATACAACACTTATTTTGTGACTCTGGAAGAATTTACTCAGAGAATATTTTTTTATATATATGTTTGTATATATGTATGTGTGTGTGTGTATATATATATATAATCCCAGTATGCAACTAAGACTCTTTACCATACACCTACCACTGCCTACCATGTACTTTACGGTAATATATTAAATGTATATAATCCATTGGTCCTTTAGAAATGGTGTGTCATCTTAAAAGATACTCAAGCACTCACAAGAAAAAGAAGAAAAAAGTTGATACCTTGTCTAGATTGTTAGAGAAAAGGCCTGGAAAATATTGCAATAAATATGGAAGATAGAGCATCAGTTAATGAAGTTTAATAGTCAATTCTCAGGGGTTTTATGCTGATTTAATTTAAACTCATTGCTCAGTCTAAAAATTGTATCTACAGATGAAAAAGTACATGCACGTGGTTTTTCAAAAAACCTAGAACTTCATTACTGGTGTTCAGTGTTACTCACACTTATGGTGATCAAGTAGTAATTTCTAAAATTGTATCAGGAACATAATCCAGCTTCCTGCAGGAATTATCTTTTTGACATAAACTGTCATGCATTAGAGTCTGTATCACACTATATTTATCCATTGATGTTTCTGATTTCTTTCTGAAATCAAGATTACATTCTTGACATAAAAAATGAGGTATATAAAGTAAGGTAAATGTAACGTGCATGAGCAGGAATATTCCCACTGGCATCTATCTTAATAATAAATATTAAGATATACAGATATTGAACCATATTAAATGAGATCAGAAACATTACCATTCTATCAAGGGTTAACTTTCTGATAAAATTCGGTGTGCTTCTAGATTTCTATCCACAACAAAATATTATGCACTTTAGAGAAAAACATTCAAATAACATATGTTATTAACCACAGTGTTCTACTTCTTAAAAACAAAAACAGCATTACTAGTGACGATTGTTGTAGTGCCCTGTACATCCAAACTAAAAAGTCTTGAGTCCCAGGGATCAGCTGCTACTGAGCATCGCACGTTAACATCCAGCAGAATGGCCAAGCAACAATGAAGACGTGCAAAATTAGGATGCAGGTTCGCAAATTTAAGCAGTTGTTATTTTTTTTTTAACATAAATTTCAAAGCATTAGATTCTCAATTCATTTTCTATTAAAAGAACACTTAAGACCCAAATGTTTGACGTAACATTCAAGTATTTTGCAATACATGCAGTCCAGACTTCTCTAATATTAGACTTCTCTAATATTTGCCTTTTGCAAAACCCTTGTACTATTTTACTCCTAAACCCATTTAAGTTGCAGGGACAACAAGAAACAAGATGAACGAGTCCTACTAGAACTGTCTGAGAGGCTTAGCTGCAGGTCACTGACAATACTAAACATCTGGATGAGTGGAACAGCCTAACAGATTCCCAGAAAATGAGCAAGCTCTGCTATGGAAACCTATGTATTACCTTCAAATTATTGCAAGGAACACTAATCTAGATCATCCCAAAAAGCTGAAGTTCCATCATAACCAGGGAACATCAGTGTCATCTGTAGCATCACACACTCCAGAGCCAGGAATACAACAAAGATCTGAACTGTGGGCCCCTGTATAAGGTTCAAATTGTCCTACCATGTGAGAGAGACATGTCATCGCACAGTTTTCCCCATAGCTTGTCTCTGCCTCCTCACACCATCCACATGTTGGTAAGAAAGGAAAGGAAGAGCCTACCTGCAAGGGAAGACGTGGTGTAGAGTAAGAAGATCCAGGAGATGGATCTTTTTTGTTTCCACCTGTACGATCTCCAGGAGATGCTCACAGCAGCAGTCAGGGCCCTGAATCTGAAAACTGCACCGCTGTAATCTTCCTAAGCTCAATCTACCCACCCCATATGCTCATCCTAGTTGGAAGTGCCCTGACTTCATTTTCCCACAGACAAGAGAAATTAAGTTTTATGTCATATAAATCTAGGAGTCCTTCGCTGAGCAGATGGATGGCCAACTTCCTGGTCTCTTTGGTAAGCAATATAGGAAGTTATACTGTAATTCAGAGAGGTTTGAAATAAAATGGTTTTTGGCAGTGCTTAGACTTGGGCTAATATCACAGCAGTTATTTCTGTCAACTTCAGAGTACTGTGCTATGGCAAATTAATGGAAAAAAAGATGAGATTCCGTCAAACACTCTGGGATTTTCTCTTTGAACGCTCAGGCTAGATTAAGGAAAGACCTTGCCCGAGCCTATATAACCCTGTAACGCTACTGCCTGTTATTTCCAATTGTTGTTACCGCAGAGCTGGCTTCACTGCTATTGTTAAAGGTCAGTCAATGTTTCCACTATAAACCTTCTTTATTGCCAATTTCACGTAAAAGTGCTATTTTAATTTACTCTGGACTGAAACACAGTTTTCCTTGACCTGGAAACGGATGCATTTTGTTCTGTTCTTTAAATCTGTATGCTCATTTCATTATTAAACTGGGACATCTTCAAAAAAGGCAATCTCTAGCTCACATCTTTATTTAAAAGATTTTAAGGGTAGATGATCCCATTTGGATAACTGACTCCTCCACAACACCAACCAGTGGTTTCCTGATATAGTCCCAAAGCAATACTGGCAGCTCATTGCATGTTAGCTGAGAAAGTATGGTTATCAAGCCTTATTATTCAATAGTGGGTGGGTTACTTGAAAAATGAAAATCTGAAGGGAAGGTATTATTACTTGGAACAATTTCAGTTTCAAAACAAAAAGCTGTATTTCAAAATGGGCTGTGCACACAACCAGCGTGTTAGACACAGCACAATCCCCAGGGCAGATTACGAAAATTATTTTTGCCATTGGGCAGGAAACTAAAAAGCACTAGAATCAAAATCCTGTATTCTCCAAACTTCTCTGGAAATTAAGTACTCCATGGGACATCTCCAGGGCAACTGAACGTCCCTTTAAAATGAATAATCACCACGGAATTGTTTGTAAAGTCCCCTCATTATACACCCCCACACACCTCCTTTCCCACTGAAGCAATAGCTCTCCGCTGTCTATCTTTTGCTTCCCTCTGTTGGGAAGAGGCCTCCTCCGCAGGCAGGAGAAGCAAAGTGACATCCAATGCCCCAGCACCAACAGCTCTGGTGGGTTATTCACCACTCTGCCTTAGCTGGTGTAGATAGGACATGCGCAGCACCCTTGTCCTCCCTAGGACGAAAGCCTCTTGTTCTCCCTTTCCCCTCGTGGGAAGAAGGATCAGTGGAGCCTTTTCTTCCTCTAGAAAGCAGTTACAATCAAAGAAGAGGAGGCCTACCAGAAAACAGAGCTTTGATGTCACATAAATTTCAGGGAGGTGTACTAGAAAGGACAGTGGGAATATCTAAGAATTTGAAAATAGCTTTGCATTACATGTTATAGTCTAAAAAACTGTCACAATTTTTAAAAGGAAAAATCAAACTATCTCCTGATCAATCATGTTTTTATTCTCAGAGAATTATTTGGTGGAAATTAACCAATTTGTGAGGCTTCACTCTGAACAAAGCAAAAGCAAAATTCTTTTTCAACAATTATTTGTGTTCTTTGCCCATCTCTATTTTCAGCTTTAAATCTCCACAGACGCATACATTTGCACATACACACAACCGTACACCTGGTGCTCCATTAGGATTGACTTGGCACGGCCCCAAGAACAGTGGATTTTGAAGCCAACACCCATTTCTCATGCAGAGGACAATCCCACACCGAGGGCTATGCTTTCAAACTTTCTAAAGACACAAGGCAACTGCAGAACTCAGCTGTATCAGAATGATCGAGGTGTAAATTTGAGACTGTTACGACTATCTTGATGGAGATCTAATGAAATCCTTACTGCATCAGAAGGATTGGGTTTTGGTTTACCTTAGCCCGTCTGGAGAAGGTTAAGCTGAAGCAAAAGTCCCTGTGTAAGTTTTAGAGACAGAATGGCCACACAAGGAGTTATGCTATCGGACTGTGCGGTTCACCAAGGTGAAAATTGCCTGTGTCTTTCCAGAGCAGTTAAAAATAACTTACATTTTCCACACTCTTCAGATCTAAGGATCAGAAACCTGATACTTCAAAACAAAGACCAACGAGTTGATGTCTCACAGGCTTCCACGAGCTGGCACCAGAGCTGCAGTTCAGGGGTTCCTAAACCTTAATACGTCATGCATGCGTGAAGATCCCCATTTTGTCTATAATTACAGCTCTTCAGCTTTGCACTCCACACTGGCTAGATGCAAACTAGTCTAAACTGGGAGCTGGCAAATTGCGTCCATGCAGTGCCGTGCTTAAACTAAAATATCTCATCTCTCAGCAGGGATTTGCTTGGATTGCAGGCAACATTAACGCAGTGATATCATGTACAAATAAGACTGGAACAAGTTCAAATGATGGGTTGAGCTCATTCACACCTTCCAGCATCAATTCATGTAGCCATGCCTTCCTGTCGTAATTAATTAGTATTTTACAGGTCTGACACCAAAGAGATGAAGGCTCATCAGGCAGCTTTACAGTACAGTCAGCCATCATGAAATAACCTGAGGAGGATACAACTGCATATGAAGAAACAGGACCATCAGTAGTGCAGGTTTGTGTGTCTCCACTTTCATCAGTGCTCTGCTGGGACAGCAGGGATGAGGCACCTCGTGGAGTGTGGGAAGGACGAGCAAAGGAAATCACACTGCAAGAAATTCGCTGGAGAAAATCTCTCAAACCAGTGCAACCAAATGTCCAAAGGCCCACACAGGGTACCCTCATGGAGAATGAGGTCCTCAAGGCTGCCACGCTACACCATGCTCTCTATTCAGAGAGAAGAACAACTCACATTTTTAGGTTTGTTGGTAAAGTGAGTTCAGTCCAAAACAAAGGGACAGCTCAGTAGTGAGTTGGATCTCCAACTATTTACCTTAAGTGAGGCTTGGATCCCATTCCCCTGACTGAAGTCAAGACCTTCCATGCTTTCTGCTTTGACTGACCCTCTTACTATTTACCTCTCCTAAAAGAGCGTGACTCTCAGAGCTAATTTTAAGGTGTGAGAGTATTTAATCCTCCATTTGTCAAGGGCTTCTTCAGCCTGCATTTTTCAATCTCTGTATTTATAGGACAGAAAGCCTTCTGCCTCTGAGGTCATATACATGATGGGAAAACCTCCTAAAACATCCTAACAAAACAAGCTTAAACAGAGCCAACAAGATTTCACTATAAGCTTTATCTGTAGGTTAATTATATTGTGTAACTGATTGACAATCAGCTACAGAAGAACAAAGGATGCATCAGGAACTTTTCAAGTCCTATGCCATGTTTCTCTCCTACTTCCAGCTCAAACTTTCAGTGCCATACCACCACAGAAACACAGGAGAAGACAGAGATGGTCCGTGTGACATGAGCTGAGGTAGCGTTACTGCGTCAGCTGAGCAGAAGTCTTTCTGTCCAAGTGCTGAGCGACTGATGCCACTTCCCCTTTTGCTTTCCTGTCCATCCGCTAAGGGCCTAACACTGTGTTAGCAATTCTTTTCAAATTGCAATAGGCTGTGCTTTTTTTTTTTCACTCATATTGCCTTTTTTTTTTTTTTTTTTTTTTTTTCTTTCAGATGGAAACTATCTGGAAAGAAACCCTTCAGTAAAAAGAGAAACCTGCAACTTGTGGAATGAGTTCAGGATGGCTTGGGACGAATAGACCCAGAGAGCATACGTTATTTTTCTTGCATTAGTCCACTTTTTTCCAAACATGTTTTTATATAACATGACAGGTTATCACTTCTTGCCTTGGGCTACAGATGGGTAGGACTGCAAACAATCAAATGCAAATCAAGAACAGTCTACAGCAGACGCACTATTGTATTGTCATGGCATCACTCCTACTCACTCGATTAGTCAAAGCACTCCCTTTGGTTGGGTTATTTGGATGGAGTAGCTGGGTGGAGACGGAGCCTGTGGGTGGATGGCAGTTTTCCAGCAGAGTAAACACTCCTCGGGGGGACATCCCTTACGACAAGGAATTCCTCGTGACATCATGGGCTGCTTGACGCTGGAGTGATGTGCTGGAGTTGGAATTGCTCCCATTGTGTTTTATAACATAGCCAAAATAGGATGAGTGAATCCTACAAGAATAATCAATTTAGAGGTGTGGCTGTACTTATACCAGAATTTTCCATCATTTCTAGATAGCAAGATGTGTTTCAGAAAGGCAGCTTCTAACCTCAAGAAAAGCCAGATGCGCATATTGACTGTGATCAGCAGAGCTTTTGTTTTGTTGATCCTATGCACAAAATGCCCAGAGAAGCTGCGGATGCCTCATGCCTGGAAGCGTTCAAGGCCAGCTTGGATGGGGCTTTGAACAACCTGGTCTAGTGGAAGGAAGTTGGAATGAGATAATCTTCAAGGTCCTTTCCAATTCAAACCATTCTATGATGATGAAATACCAAGTAAAAAAAAATATTTTTCAATTAAAAGAAATCACCTTCACACAACCTCATAAAATAACCTAATAGTCATTTAAGAAAGGATCAAGTAGTTTTAAAACTTTAAGTCAACCATGCTATAGATTTAAATCTGTCTTGGTATCTACAAAAGGGCTGTCATTTTCTTACTGGAAAAAAAAAAAAAAAGAATGGTACACTTGGTCTAGACGAATTAAGGAACTGTTTGTCCCATCTAATTCATGAGAAACCCAATAGATATTTACTCAATTGCTTCATTTTTGAAAAATATTCACACAGTGCACAGATTGGATGGTATCATTATCAAGAGAGGACACCTCATCAAAATGTAACACGTTCTATAAATCGTACAGTGGGCAGCACCTTTGGGATGAGCAATATTGGTTTTCTCAGTTTTTGGTTAACTGAGCACAGCAATCCCTGGTCCAGACTACCAAACACTGCAGTACAAGGCAGACCAGGCTGTGGATACATGATCTTCTCTAACTCCTGGGGAGAAGTTTAGGGCAGGAGCTTTCACTCCAGTTTTATGTGGTTTACTTGGCTCAGGACAACTGACAAGAGTGATTCTTACAGACTTTTGTTGTTTTGGTGAAAACATTTGTGAAAGGACAGGTGAGTATGGCTACACATATCCTGGGCTACAAAATAATATTTTGGCATGATATTATGAGAACAACATGATGAGAGCTGATGAGCTGCAGTACACAGGACTCAATATTTAAAAAAAACCAAAACAAAACAAACCACCATCTTGCCTCAAAAAGTTAAATCTTTTGTCTTCTAGGAAGGATGCAATCAAGGAAGAGCACACAGCTTCAGTGAGATATCATAACCCGGTATTAGGAAACCAAAATTCCCATGTAAAACTGAGCTAATATTCCAAGCACAATATTGTATAGTAATGGTAATTCTGTGATGAACTTTCCTGTAATTGAGAGAAATACGAGTGCATGTACTGCAGTCACATCTCTGTCTAGGATCTGCTCTACAAGATACTTTAAGTTAGAGGAAGAAAAGGTTTCCTCCTCCTGCAGAAGAAAAGAGTTTCCATTAATAAGCAAAATCACAAAACATAATTATCGATATTACTCAACGACTGAAACCCTTTTTTGTCATGAATTAACAGGTTCCCCAGAAGATTAATCTCTGCTGCGGTTCTCATGACAGCTCACACTCAGCGTTTCTCCCTAAGGCACGAGTGGAGCACCTCTGACCCCCGCTGTCCTCCACGTCCTGGGACACCGTCCTCCCACATCCCAGGCTGTATCATACCCCTCCTTGGTATCACGCTACACAAACACACCCTCACCGGCCTTAACCCACCTTTCACATTATTTTAAATGTTTTGCACTGAGGAACACGTGCACATTCTTCCAAATATTTGTAAGAGCCTACGGGGGCCCAGAGGAGATGCAGACCCCATGGCGTGCAACGGGAACGCAGCCAGCCCACTTGAGAAGAAACTCGCCCTAAGCAGTGCTTGTTCTTAGATTAGCTGCAAACAAGAGGGATATCTTGATATCTGAAAAGCACATCTTTTGAGAGGTACACCTAACAGGAATGCTTTCCCAAGCGGCTCCCAGGTGCACCTAGGTTAGCAGCGATATTAGAGAGAAGGCAGAAAACTCTGGCATGGGAGAGAGGTAACACCGCTTTGCTAAACACCCTTCTTAATCCCTGATACTTAAGAGATTCCTTTAACCCTGCAGCATGAGATTTTCGATTCATGACAGCATATGTTCTTCATTTGGGTTATTCCTATTATTCCTATCGGTGTACAGCGTCGTATTTTCTCCAACGGGAGCTCTACAGCCGACGAAGACGGCACAGGTGATTAGAAATTTTAAGCAATCCAGCCCCATTTCTCACTCTAATGTAATCAGCTTATTTCCCTGCCAGTTTTTTTCAGCCTGCTATATCATGCTCTACTCTCCAAGGCACGCTACGGCTAAGACTCACCTACACACTGTGTCGCTGGCATCTGAAATCACCGTTCTGGCTCCGGGGTAGCTATAGGAGTATCAGCATGTACCAACTATCCCTCATTAAAATTCAGCCGCGCTGGAGCAGAGGAATTGTGCAACCCCATTTTTCCTGCTGCGTGGTTGCAGGCATTCACATAATCTCATTATGATTTTTGGGTGGTTCGCATGCATATTTACGCTTTAATTTTCTGTGCTGTAGGTTCAAAGAAGAGTGTGTAAAATAAAATGACACGGCTCTCATTACTGGGAAAAGGTTAAAAGTCTCCCAGAAAAAAAAAAAGACAAAGTGATCTGACAGCACCATAGTGTAGAATTAATACTAGAGCATGCACTGTTTAAGAAAAAAAATTTCAATTTTCTCTGGGAAAATTTGTATTTTTGGTTTTGAAGAAAGCGTTACCTCTGAAAAACTTCACGTTAAATCAAGGTTCTTATATTTTTAAGCATGATATACATTCAAGGCCAGGTAGGATGAGACCCTGAGCAACCTGATCTGGTTGGAGATGTCCCTGCTCCTTGCAGGGGGGTTGGACTGGATGGCCTTGACAGGTCCCTTCCAACCCAAACCATTCTATGATTCTATATCAAAGTGATGTCTTGGAGCCTTTTTCACAGACCAGATACCCATTGCGTTAGCCACTCAAAAAATACAAAATAAAATTGCAGTGCCTACCTTGACACGCACTGCATTTCATCACGCTAGAGGAGATGTCAGGGACCTACACTGTATACACCAGCCCTCAAACATCAGTAATCCGGAAGAGCACATTGGCAAAGCTAGCTAAATTTGAAGGAAATACCGAGGCCCATTTTCCCATAAGCAATTTTGCATTAAGGGACCCAGCAGAAAGAGGTGAAGGGAAAACACTTCCCTGTTGGTTGTGAAATCTTTCTCCGAAAGGATTTACACCGACAAACTCAACACATTAGAAACTTTGCATAATGCTTACAAAATAACACAGATGAGCAAGCCTTGGAAGATTACAAGAAAGTGTGCCTGATCTTGTTTCTCAGAATAAAATGCTTTCATCGCACAAATACAGTTGAGGGAGAGATAAAAGGAAAAGGAAGGACTCAAACGAATCCTGATCTGACAGGGAAAAAGATCCCTCCCTACCTAGTTGCACTGAGTTAAAAGGCTGGCAACATCACCATTACCAACTGGCTAAGACAACTGCAACAACGAAGAGGGTTTGGATTTGGATCCTCAACACTATTAGTCACCCTCCCCCTTCAGAAAACGTGGCCATGGTATCTTGAGGTTTCATAACATGGACTGACTTGTGCCTTCCTCCACTGTTTCCTGATGAATCTCAAATGAAATGGGCATGCCTCAGTATGCACAGGAGGAAGATGTCCTGAGCTCTTCCCACTTTATCCTTTTTATAATACTTCTCTATTATAGAATCATAGAATCATTAGGGTTGGAAGGGACCTTCAAAGGCCATCTAGTCCAACCCCCCTGCAAGGAGCAGGGACATCTCCAACCAGATCAGGTTGCTCAGAGCCTCATCCAACCTGGCCTTGAATGTTTCCAGGGACGGGGCATCCACCACCTCTCTGAGCAACCTGTTCTCTTTATTATTTACATGTGCTTTTATTTACACAAATATATTTACATTTCTATTCATACATATTTTATGAATAAAATGCATGTAGGGATTTAATGGCACAGACAGGAGAGGAGCCTAGAAATCCCAATCTATTTCTCAACCACAAGACCTCGTTCACTCCAGCCCTTGGGTTCTCTCTGAGGACCTCCAACAGAGGCAACAGCTGAAGACAACTGCAGTGGTTTTCTTTGGAACATGAAAACGAGGAATTCGGTGGACACCAGTGCTAGAGGGATTCTGGACAGTGGGTTATACACCTGCCAGGAGAAATCACCAGTTTAGAAGAATATCTCGGCTTTTTTTTTTTTTTTTTCTTCACATCATTTCCCAACTTATAAAAGAAGAGCAGTCCATCAGATAAAGTGGTCAGAGCAGAGGAATATTTAAGTCAAGTAAAAGGTACTGTGCATCAACAGCACGGTGGATGGTAGTAGGAAACATCTACCAGGAGGCTTGGCCCCAGCTCTGGGAAGTAGGGCAGCCCCACTTCACGCTCCCATCCCTCTCACACGCACCTCACATGGCTTCTTTCCTGCTCCCCCTTCCACCTTCTCCTTTTTGGTAACATGGGAGAAATAAAGAGCAGCAGCAGCCATGAAGTTTCTCCTTTTTGTGGTTTAATGCTAAAGTGTGTGATCTCAGGCAAATTAAAAATATACTCTTTTTTTTTTTTTTTTTAGTTGCAAGTTGGCAGATACAGCTTAAATGAGGCTGTTGCAGTGGAAGTGAGAGAGACAGTCTGAAAGGGGTGGCTAGCACAGATGACTTAAACAGAAAACCTTGTGTTTACTGGTCCAGGATCAAGCAAACCTTGTTGGCCTAAATGCTTTCCTATATATATTAACCTACTTCATTACACAAAGTCCTTAACCATAGAGTAAGTGAAACATTACCGATGGGAAATCCATAAAAGTTGGAACTCACAGAGTGGAATGTTTTGATTTATTTTTGCCTCCCCTCTCTTAGGAGTAAGTCAAAGAGTAAACAATATTTTACCTTTCCTTGAATTAATTATTTGTAAGCTTTTCCTCATCAGACTTCCCACTCGGGGCAGAATAACATACCTACCCTCACGAAAAAAAAAGACTCTTTAAATTCCAGAGGAAACATCTTAGCACCTTTTGCCTGGCCCAAAGAAAATAGTCCATAACCCAGTAAAATCTTTATTAAGAATAATGGGCAAGGAAATGGCTAGAAAAGTAGTTTCTGAAAATCCAACAGCAGAACAAAACAGGAAAATGTCTGGGTTTCGCATCTGTATTTTACAAACACCCACTTTCTAGTCAACCATCTGCTTTCTCACCCTATGAATTTTGGGCTTTACTTCATCACACTGATTGAACTTTTTGGGTTTCAGTGGCTGCTTTCAGGAAGAAAAATCTGGAGGTTGTTTTCCAATAGAGTATGACAAAGATGCTCTAAGTTCATCCAGAAACTCCAAATAAAATCACTATTGAGGGAAACGGCAACTCATTCATTAGTTCTAGCACTTCTGAAAATTTTGAGGCTTTTCTACATCACTTAAATTTGTGCAAAGGATATTTTCACCTGTGTTCATATTGCACAAAGAAATTATCTCCTATCTTTTCTATACAGAGGAAAGCATACATATAAGCCTTGGCTTAATAAAGTAATCCTTTTGTACAAGGACTTTAGAATCTAAACTCGTGACACATGACCAGGCAGTTTGAATGTGCTTAAGATTGGAAGGATTTCAGCACAGCTAAAAGATATCAGAGATTTTTTTGTTGTTGTTTCAGAATGTTTAAAATGGACACAATTTCTCTTTTGTAATTTCTCAGTACAGCTTTCTTAAATGAAAATATTTGAGAGTACGTGCCTTTTATTTGAAACGTCATGCATTTTTTATCATGCTTAGTTAAAAAGTGTTTTTTAAAGACAATTTAAAAAAAAAAATCCAGTACCAACAGTTATTTTTTTTCTGAAATGTTTAGAGTTCATTAAGATTTTTTTTCCGAAGAAAACTGCCAATCATTTTCTTTCACATTCTACAAAATCTGGATCAGAGAAGTGCTGTTAGCGGGATGTGTAATCCAGCAGACAGGACACGTAGAGCTCCTGACTGGAAGTTGAAGCTCATCTTGTTCAAGTAGGAAATATTTTTCTCTCTCTCTTCTTTTTTTTTTTTTTTTTTTTTTTTTTTTTTTACCAAATGACAGTTTCTTCTCCTGGGTGTTGTAATTCTATCATCACTTGGACTCTGAAATCAAGATTGGATGCCTTTCTAAAAGATGCGCTCATGGCTCAGTCGCAGATTAATGTCATAGATAGTTCATGTACTTAGTAGGGAATAATATAAAAACAGCAAGGTCAAATCCTTCGGCTTGTTTTACACCACAGGTCAAAGTGGACAATTGTATTGGCCCCTGAGGAATTTTTAATTCACTGCCATCATCAACAACAATAATCATTAATGTATGCCTGTATTCTTTGATTTAAATCCTGCTTTCAAGCAGCAAAGGAGAGCATGAATATCGTCAGAGCTATGGGCTATTTGAATCCTCAGTCACTTCACAAGCGAAATTTTAGGAATTCTCCTGGCTCCCATCCTTTACCGCGGTGCAAAGCAATCAACTTCAGTGTCAGTACTGTAGATAAAGAGTTTCTTTTTAACAGATATCAGGGATCTACTGACTATTTTACAAACAGCAGGGAAATATGGGGTTTTTTTCAGCTCCATCTGCCAGGTTAGGTTGAGATATTCAGGAGTCTTTGGAAGAATGAAGATCACCCACCTCACAGGTCACCGGGGTAGGGATATCGGAGACAGGCGCAAAAGCTAAGCTCCCATACCTGGATGTTTCTAACCACATACAATCCCAGCCAGCTCTCCACTCTGAACTAAAGCACAGGGCGGAGGCCCCCCAAATGTAAGTGGTACAAGCAGGAATCAGTCCTGATAAATAATACAACTGTATCGGAGCGGTCCTGAAAACTGGCTTAACTGCTGAAAGACAGAACTATAAGCTTGTGCTGCACAAAACCAGCTCACAACACTATTCCAGGTGGATAAATCGCCTCGATTGCCATTAGCTTGGGAATAACTACACCTACAGGCTTGTGTTAACCACTGAAGGAGCTTGTGGCCTAGTACTAGGATGAGTAAGGCATTGGCTGTGATTTATTGCCATCCTCCTCTAGAGAGAATGAAGATTTTTGAATAGTGGGTGATAGGTGCTGAATCTTGTCTTTTTTTCCTTAGGTTGATTTTGGTTTTCCCACATGGAAAAGGTGGCTCAGTCACAAGATCCTAGAGAGTCACTGTTTTAGTCTGGCAACACATGAGTTAGCACATTGCCCTGCTGTGGAAGGCTGTATGAATAACTGGGATCATGCTAAAGCTGCATACAAAATCATGCCTATCATCCAGATTTCTTCAAAAGCTGATTGAGGAGACAGCTGACGGCTTTGCAATATCATCATCTTTCTCATGCCAACATGCCTAGCACCGGGCAGAAGGTAAGTGTTCCCCGTGGATATCAAAGATGATAAATATGTGCATCTTGCTTTACATATTTCCTGTTTTGGATTTAAGAATAAAAACCTCGCCAAGCCATTGCCCCATAAAATTTGTTGGCCCCAAGAGCTGCTTAGCAGGAAATACGCCGAGTAACCTGCAGTTATAGAAAAGCCTAGCTCCTGCCCCATGTCTCCTCTAATGCTACATGCTACCTGCCTGCAGTCTTCAAAAAAAAGTGGCTCAGAAACTCTCTATAGTCTTTCCTGACCACAAATGTTCTGACCAAATCTGTCTTCTAAAGTAAAGCCTGGTTCTTGATAAGATAAACAGATAATATAGGGAAAAGGCTCAAGGTTTGAGATAAGGACAGGGAGAGATCCTTAAAGTTACTGTTACAGGCAAAACAGACTTGACCTGGGGGAAACCATTTATTTTCTAAAACTAAAGCAGGATAATGAGACAGAGAACAAGATAACCTCCCCCCACTCCTCCCGGGCTTAACATTATCTCTACTACCTTCACCCTCCGAGCGGCACAGGGGGGAAGGGGGAATAGGGGTTACCGTCAGTCTATCACATGTCGCTTTATGCCACTCCTTCCTCCTCGGGGGAAGAACTCACATTCCTCCCTTGCTCCTTCGTGGGGTCCGTCCCACGGGCCACAGTCCTTCCTGGAACTGCTCCAGTGTGGGTCATCTCTTCCACAGGGTGCAGTCCCTCCAGAACAGCTGCCCCAGCGGGCCCTCCAAGGGCCACAGCCTCCTTCAGGCATCCGCCTGCCCCGGCGTGGGGTCCTCCCCGGGCTGCAGGGGGATCTCTGCCCCTCCGTGGGCCTCCATGGGCTGCAGGGGGACAACCTGCTCCACCATGGTCATCACCACAGGCTGCAGGGGAATCTTGGCCAGGAGCCGCATTACTGCTCCCCCTCCTTCTTCACTGACCTTGGCATCTGCAGCCATTCCTCTCACAAGAAAAATTCTTCACAACAGGCAGGCAGACGCCTCTCAGGATCTTTTTTACATCTCATTCACAACTCATCTCCTCTCTACTTCTTGCAGCTGGGCCGGGCC
>JAAGAY010007528.1:0-23671 GCA_011801015.1 Ardeotis arabs
AAAAAAAAAAACACACCACCCACCAAACCCCCCACATTACTGCAGAGCAGATGGGAACATTCCACATGACCAAACCAATCAATCACCTCGGCGGGGCGCAGGTGCAGCACAGCCGTGTAGCAACACACCATTTCACAGTCTATCGGGCACAAACACATGGTCACCAATCAATGGCACCCCCAGGACCTGGCGGGGAGGCTCTCTCGAGCCTTACTGGTCCATGCCTGATGACTTCATAATCACACATCATTTCATTCACTGGAGGATACAAACCAGCATTCTAATAACCTTCCCCCGAAACCCGTCATGTTGTGCATATTAATAGAGTGCCGGGCAGAGCTGAACCGCGGGCTCCGCGCCGCAATCTGAGCCGAGCCCGCGAGAAGGAAACAACCTGAAGCAAAGAACTTCTGCCCGAGGAAGGCCGGGCAGCTCAGACCCAGATCAATGGCAACATTATTCATCTGGCCAAAATAAATTGCGCACGACGCTTGCACCTTCCACAAAGTAAGCCTTGAACAATAGCAAGCCAGTGGAAATAAAGGACAAAGCGGGATGGAAATCAATGGAAGGATGTGCTCCTGTACTCGCCGACACGTTAGACAAGATTCTGAAACAAAGAGGACCATCATTAACAAAAAAACCAAAGTTCAAACTATAAAAAAAAAATTACCTACATGCTTGCCAATGCTCTCAGTCAAAGAAATGATTTTATTTCTTTTAAAGCAAAGTTTTAAAACGAGCCAATAAAAAGTTATGCAATGGGATGCGATCACGCCACGCCAAGGCCTGAGTCACAGCACTAGCTGCTTTTGGCTACAGCTTGCAAAAAAGGCCAGTTACAAATGTTAATTTATGTTTGTGTTACTGCTGCCTTAGGATCTGATAAACATTACTGACATAAGGCTACGGTGACATTTTGGCCAGAGCTTATCAAACTGCACTGTTACGTATCTGCACTCTTTTAGAGGCACTCAGGAAACAAGTGTGACAAGGAGTGCATCTTCTCTTGAAATTACACTATGCCTGGAGGCTAGAAGTCAAATTACTTGCAACTGAAACGTAAAAGACTAAACAAAGCTTTAATACGCACTTTCCACGTTTGAGTGCTGTAAGTGCCCAGGTGGGCAGGGCTCCATCATTCGGCATCAAAGCAAAGAGCTTAGCTTGACTTTAGTCTTTCTTAAATTCATGATGTGAAGAGCAGACACTTCTGAATTATGCAGTTAAATCAGGCAAGTCTAGCATCTACTGAGCCATCTTAGCTTTACTTTTGGGCATAAATCACTGAAAACCACTTGGAGAAATGAGTTTAGCAGGCACGGTAAGAACACAGTCGTGAGGTTGCACTCGATAGCACTACACGTTGCTTTAGGTCAACAGCAATGCCTCCTTCCGCATCCGGGAGGCTACAGAAAGGCATTCCAGCGTAATTAATTAATATAGGGAGGGAAAACAAATCATGCCAGAAGTAGAAAGCACATTTTTTATTTATAGTTAAAATTCAGATCGCTTGGTGTTGTGTACTGCTGCAGGCCCTTTTATCTCCTTTTCTTGCCTTCCTGCCTTTCTCTAAGATCTCAGAAAAATGCACAAAAGCATTTGCATTTTGCTCTCATTTCAGAGTCTTGGTAGGATTCACCTTTGCACAGGGCCAAATCCAAGTTCCGTAATCCAAAAACTCCACACAATAAAAAGGTGGCAGACTTGGTGCTGTTAGACAGTGGAGCACAGAAGGGTTAAAGAACAACCGTGAGTAACATCAAAGGAATATTCACATCCTTTTGCAGAATTATGTTGACCAGGAGCAGATCAGGAAGCGTTCTCCCTCACTAGAATACAGAAATCATTAATCAATAAATCATTAAATTAAGGGCCTGACGACCAGTTCTATTCTGGGCACTTACAGAATGCTAATTACTGTAATATCTGGGGAACCTACCGTGTTAAGATCAGAATATTTTCTTCAATAAGATTGGGGTTTTAGACTAAATTCAGCTTCTTTTAGTTTGAACACTCTTGAAAAGAAATGAAAAATGTCATCTAATGAATTAAGTACTAATATTAGTCACATTTCACACGCAACACGGGGCAAGCTGATGGCCACGCTACAGCCTTGATGTCTCTTAAGAGGCAAAAACCGAACAGCTGGGGACAGTCACAACAGAAAGGGCTGGGAGGAGTCTGACAAATAATCTCATCCAAAAAGAAAGAGCCTCAGTAAAGCTCACCCTTACCTGGAAACATGGAAACATTAAGCAAGAGGGAGAAAAAGGGGACAGCTGGCACACGTGTCCAGGCCAGTCTGTGCAACTTCACCTGCCCTCCCTGCGCTAAAATACACGAGCGAAGCCAAGGCCACGTGGCCCTGGCCAGCGGCACACCCCAGGCACAAAACCTCTCCTGGTCCTCCCACAAAACCGAGCCTGTCTTACTGACTGAAGTGTAAAAGCCCACTCCTTTTCCTCTCCCTTGCTTGTGACATAATTACACCTAAAAAACTAAGACACAGAAAGTGAGGGTTCAGCTAACCACACGGAAACTAGATCCCAAAAGGAAGATGTGTAAGAGAAACTTCAGAAGAAAGGGTATGCCAAGACGGCAAAAGGCCGTACTGCCTGTGAGCAAGGGGAGTCCTACAGAGACAGCACAAAACGCACCAGAGAGAAATTCTAGTGAACTTCTGAAAAAATATTTTAAAAGTGCAGGGCACAGGTATCGGGGATCCAACTGTTACATATTATATAGGCCATAAGGACATCCAGAGAATGGTAACAGGTTTTAATCAATTTCTTCAAACCAATGAAGGAGTCACAACAGCAGCAACATAAATTTTAATCCATAAAGAAAAGAATATACAACTTCCTAGAGCACAGGATTCCAGTGATGATTTGCTTATACTACAGTTCTTACCCCTGAAACATACAGAAGCAAACTTATCAATAAAACATGATATATAATTCACAAATATATAGCGTATAAATGAGCAAAATTTATTTTGTAAGTAGCAGCTTTGATTTATCCTTTCACTAAAAATTAGACGAGCACGGCTGTTTGGAAAGAGGGAGCTAGAAGTTAATCAACAAAACAGTTACAAAAAAATAACTCATCTCGGCAGTGCAATGGTAACCAGCGACAAGGTTAACCTGAAATGGATTTCTGCAAGAAGTACTCACAGCATCACAAAGGCAGCAAAATCAGCATTTACAATAAACAGGTAAAAATGTGGCGGAACTTAGGACAGCTGATAGCTAAGACTGAAGGGGTTTTGTGATTTCTGGAGTAAGAACGGTTGAACAAGATGCAGTCAATGCAAACCAACAAGAGATGCACATTTGCTCAATATTAAAAAAAGCTTTCCAAAATTCGTTCAGCAAATAAAACAGCAAACTGAAAACACAGCTAAAATTAGGTATATGCTTCCCTTAGTAAATGCAATTCTTTTAGGCATTCAAACCCAAGAAAATCCGTAACACTACCAAGACTGTTCTTTACCTACTCGCTGTAGCACCTACAAACTCAGCTACATGGAACGCGCTGGAGTCCAGGCACGAGCTGCCCCTTCACCCCTACCTTCTCGCTAATCACCTACGCAGGCGCCAGGCAGCTTTCTCCAGGGCCAGCAGAAACCACTCACTTTGTGTTTTGCCTAACTGGATTCCTTTGGATCAGCTGTTAGCATCAAGCTGTCTGATTTCCATTCAGGCTTCACAGCTGGATTCATTAGAAAAAAAAAAAGGAATATTAAACCTTGGGCAGGCATAACTGGCTTTGACTTCAAAATCAGCATTTTTATGCTAATCAAGCTATACTTTCAGATATTAGATAAAATTTTCATTCCAATATAATTTTTTTCAGTGTGACACAGGCTCCATATATTTAAGAATTTCCAGTAGCTGTCAAAGTTGCAGATGTAAAAAAAAAAAACAAAAAAAAATTATTTTTTAAATGAGAAATTAAAAAAAAAATTCAGGAAAAAGACCAAGAATATATCTTCTATCACTAAAAGTCTCCTTGCAAAGAAAGCTGGAATTACATTGAGGCCAAAGGTTTGCTTGCATTTATTTTTTAAAAAGGTATGAGGAATGTTTTGGTTTTTTTGTTTTACAGTATTTACCGAGTTGGTTTTTAAGGAGTTTCTATCTTTTAGATTCTCAACAAAAAGGATTTTTAAGTTATGACTGAGAGAATGCCTACATTACTTAGAGCTACGTTATATTTAAAGGCTGTTCTTCATAATGAAAATATTTTCTGCAAGATGGATAGTTACTCTAAAAAAGAAAAAAGAAAATCAATACCCTTGTGTAAAAAAAGGGAAGTCTGGAATTTTTTTTATTTAGTCTTCCAAAACACAAAACAGACGAGCAGCTCTCATAAGCAAATCTTTGAAAGAGGTCAACAGGCCAGAAAGGAGAAAGGCAGCGAAGTCAGAAGAGGCGGTGCTGTGTACAAACACGAGAGCTGAAATACGGCTGTCTAGTGACTCGCAGCTACATCTCCACCCCTGCTTAGCTCACTCAAAAGCCCGCTCGGGAAGGCCAGGTGATCTTCTCAGGGGGGTGGAGTGGAGAGGGAAAGGGTCACCTCCTCCCGACCACTGACCTTGAACGGCGATGACGGGAGCTGGGGCCTCCCCTGATCACGCAGGAAGGGGAGAACATAGGCTGCCAAAGAGAGTCAAAAGCAAAAAGGCAGGAAGGGCAAGAAGATAAAAATGGAGAAAAAAAACCAAAAGAAAACAAAAACAAAACAAGAATAAAGCTCAAAATAAAATCTACTTGCTGTGGTTTGTCACCTCCTATGTCTTCCTGCTGACATGCCACTCAAACTTGCAAACAAGGGAAAGCTGCACCTTGCCACAACAAAACGGTCAGTTCTTACCCGTTTAGACCACTGAACCCGAAAACTGAACAACGGGATACGAATTCAAGTCTACCTTCCATGGATTTCAAACTATTTAAGAAGTATGAATTGCATTAAATCCTTAAAAACATTAAGATACATTTTTAAAATGTTCTTTGTGGGGTGGTCCCCCAGGCCCCCACAGCAAGTGTACGGGCCCCTGAAGGAGACAGCTGGCCAGGTATCTCCTCAGTATCTTGGAACTTCAGGTTGCATTGCCAGCTGCCACCAATGCCGTCTTGCAGCCCAGTACAACCCAAGAACGTACCCAAAGACAGTATCCTGCTGTTACAATCACTTGACGTGATTCTCATAAATAAAATTTTTAAAAACCTACAAACAAAAGAAGTTTAAAGTAATATTGTCTTTTTAAAGCCCTGCTAGTTATTTTTGTGCCTTATTTCTGACTTTCATCAGCAATGTCCTCTGCATGTGTATTTATACGGTGTGACCCCTTATTTACAAGCAGAAATAAAAGGTGAAAAAGTGTGGGTTTAGTACTTTCCCAGCCGGTCACAGCAGAGCAAGCTCAGATGGCGAGCCGAACAGAACACAGCCACCCCAGAGGCTTTGCGGGGAGAAAATACTGAGGCAAAGTGATTCATCATGTGTGGCAAGATGAGTGTGACATCTAAAGATTCTTGCCTTGAGCAGCATGGTACATGCTAGAAGGAATCGAGCATTCTGAAAAGCATCTACACGCATCTCAGAAGCTTCACTAAAAGGACATGTTTTAAATAACAGAATACTGGACGTTAAAAATGTGTGTGTGAATTTGCTTTTTGCAGCAGAAAACGACACCGTTTCCTTTCAGCTTGTCTGAACGGATGTTCTTGACCTAATAAGCAAATTTTTCCTAATTTTGCCTTCAAACTCATTCTTTCAGAGTCGAACCGAAGGATGTTTTAACATCCGGCTCATGTTCTTTCCTCCAGTGTAGCAAAGCCATAGCCTTGCAGGTTTGTTTAGAAGTCGCCCATCAAAAAATGATTATTTTTCCACTTTAAAACATATTTTCCTACACTGGCTTTTATTATCCTCTTGTCCACTCACCACAACTTCCAGCTTCTCCAACAGAGGATCAGAGAACGCACTGCTACACCTCCATTGCAATCCAAGAACAAATGTTTTCACCTTCCAAACCCAGCGCGCAGGAATGTGTCCTGCGAAGGAGGATACCTCAGGTACTAGCCAGCACCCCTGTTCAGAAGCTGTGCTTACAGACCTCTGCGTTTGAAGGTACAAATGTCTCACAAACAAGCAAAAAGGCCCACACTGGAATAGAAGAAAGATTCCTCCACCATGGTATCCCACTGACAGCACAGAGAGGAAAAAACCCAGAGCAAATGTGAATGATATCCTCCAAATTCCAGCAGTCAGGTGTCAGAGCCAAGTAAGTACCACGCTGTAAGTAACAACGAGCACAATCAGATTTCAAACTTGATTTTCACATGTAAGATGAAGGGAACCAAACATGAAAAAAAAAAACCAGCCTCTCTTAAAACACCCAGAGCACGGAAGACAAGCGAGGTGAAGACAGGAGAAATCCCAAGGTGCGGCTGAGCGTGCGCCCGACGGAAGTGCTCAGGTGGGAGAGCGTGCCGATGCAGACAGGTGCGTTCAGGGGACAAAGCCACAGGTTTCACCGCCAGTAAACTACAGTCAAATTATGCTCCACAGAATTGAGGGCAGATGACTCTGTTGAGAGTTTTAGTGTAAATTAAAGTCTACATTATGAAAATAACGTAATGTAAAATACCTCTGATGATGTGGCATTTTTTTAAAGGAAATAAATTGGACCGATGACACAGGACTGTGTTGCATCAAGAAACAAGAAAGCAACATAAAAGCACCATCAAGAGAACAGGAGAGACTGGATAGCAGGGCAGTGGCAACTTTAACACCACTGCTTTCGGTTCAACAGCAGTGCTAAAATTGATTACCAAGGGAGTAACGATGCTTTGGAGCACAGGTTAAAAGGAGAAAAAAAAAATTACTGGGGCCTGGACAGCATATTCTCCAGCTGAATCACTGCCTTTCAGTTTGGTGTTTTATTTCACATGGGTTTCCTGGCATTTGCACTATGTCTCTGTCATGAGACCAAGCTGTGTTTGTGCCGGGGGAGGAGGGGGAGGCTCACAGCGCAGAAACTCAGAAGAATACGATCACCAGGGACGCTTCCCTCCCTCCTGTTCAGAATGTCAACCCAGCGCTAACGAGCCCGTTAAAAGTCAGTATCTCCAGAAGTCAACGTGCTCCAAATTTTCTGCTATGTAGGTAAAATGAGATAAACCAACACAGAAAAAATCCTCTCTATTGAAAAAATTGTTCTTTACCTTTACTCTGTTCTGCGTACATTGCCGAAAGCCCACTCGTTGTGTGTACATAAGCAAACTACCCTACGTTAAATGGTGACCAACCCAAGAAACATACGGGCTTTTCCTTTCTGCCTCAAACCATCTTCCTTTCCATAGTTTGTAACCGTGCCACCGAACCAACGAACACCAGCGGTATTTCTCTGCCTGCCCCTCTCCCTTTACCCCCTGCTCCAAAATCCTGAAGGAACAAGTTTACACCCAGTTCCTTTAACAGCTTTACAAAGTTCTTGGGGTTTTTTACCACATACCTTTTGAACCATTATTCTAGGAAGATACATTTCTAATGTAATATAAATAAAATAAAGAAAATACACATAAACCAGACAAAAATATTCTCGTGGCTCAGTGCCAGAGAGCTGTCAAACAAAGGAACAAATTCATACAGTTGTTTGGCACTCAAGGCTGAAAGCATTGTGAAACGCGCGCTGTTTATAAATTGTCATTGATGAATAAAAGCAGCCAACAAAAAAATTAAAGGAAATGCAGCCAAGCACCAGAAAGACAAGCCAATCATCACTCCTCCTCCCATCGCTGTCAGTAATCAAACAAAACAAAATAACCCCCGAATTCCCAGTGCGCTGGGAAGCCCAGCGCAGCGGTGCGAGGCAACCCGGGCACCGCGTGCAGGAGCGACTGCCCACTGTGCGCCCAGAGCTCGGCCAAAGTGCCCAGGGTCAGACGTCTGAGAGAAACCGGCGTGCGGATTTCTCAGCTTTGTTATTTATAAAGTAATATTTCACACACTAGTAACGTTAGTGACATTGATCTTCAGCTTAAAAATATCGATCCCAGAAAATGTAAAGAAAAATTGTTTCAGTGATGGTAAAGTATTACCAGCAGATCTTTTGCAACAGAACACAGCGCTGCTGGAAAAAATATCACCTCACCTACCATTGAGAAAAAAGGTGCAATTCGCCTCAGTGGAAAGGATGACATTTCTCTGAGTACAAAGACAGACCCCAGAAAACATGCAAGAGCTCAGTTTCTGATCTTCCTTATCTGCACCCATTTCGGTATCTTTCAAACTTGAAGCTGTATAATAATGCAACACATCTACATGGAAACAAAATCTCTCAAGACTTCTGCTTTCTATGTCCCGTTGTATAAAAGAAAAATCGGCAAGATGCCTTGTTGGTATTGCATTTGTGCCTAAAGTGCCAGGCTTATTTGACACTGGGAAGTAAACTCACGTTTTGTTACAGTTATTGTGACGATAGTACTGGTCTTGCACATGGTCTGTACAATCCCAGTCTGAATTTACACATTGTACATTTACACACGCCGTATTTTAGTGCGCTTGCTTCCCAAGTACCTTTAAGGCTCACGGCCAGACCTCAGCAGTTTAGGACAAACTGTAAAATCAGTCTCAGCTTACTGAAATAGCAATCGCTGTGTTTCTGCCCTGTTCCCATTTCGCTGAACCTTTTTTATGTCATCACTGAACTTAAGGCTATGCTTTTCTCTAAAGGAACCAGTAGCAGTAATCCCAAACGCCGTCATTTTCTCTAATCCTGTATATAACACAGCATCACATAAAACATATCAACTCTCTCTCCTATTTCAGCTTCAGATGGGGACCCGCGTCAGCATCTTCCAAAAAACCCCCAACCAAACACAGCAGCCTCCCTCCGCCAAATGCCATCCTGGTGAAGCTTCCACACATGAGGATACCAGGGCTTCTGCTTCTGCTAAGAAATAATCTGCAGAGTTTTCAGCTGCCTTACCGATATACAAACACGTGTAAGAGCGACGGAGGCCGAACACCAGTGTGAAAGCCACAGTGCAGTCAGCCTGCAGAAAAGCAGGGAAGCCAGCGACCAGGAAAGCCTCACACACAAAGCAAGGCACTACCAGCGCTTAACAGAACCAGCTGCAGCTTCTCCGGCCTTCTGCACATTAGTTACACGAACATCTTTCACTCACTTTTCAGAAACAAAACTTTGGTGCACTATTGGACTGATGTGAAAGCATCCAGACATTATTTTCAAAAACAAATTAAAAAATTTTGTTTGCTTTTGATGATACTTGTCCCATTAATGCCGTATATAGCCGAAGCATTGCACACCTACAGCAGCTTACAACTCCTGGGAAAACAGAGCGGCCTCCCAGGCAACTCAGAAAAACAACAGTATTAGAGGTCCAACACCTTCATGCTCCTAAAAAAATAAAATTACATCTGTTATAGGCTCTCTCATTCCATTTCATGTTTTGCATTCCCCTGTGAGGTGTTTGTGTGTCTAAACAAAGCCAGGTTTCCAGCAGCAATAAACATTTGACTCCCTAAAACCCAGTCTCTGAAGAAAACCACTAACAACTTCAAAGCATATTAATGTAAACACTACAATGCCCCAAATCACAAGAGCCACTTGTTTTGGCACAAGCAGCCTAGTTACAACATTTTGGTTGATCAGTTCAGAATTTAATCACTGGATACAGGCTGCTGCGTTTATTAAAAACTGGACTGCAAGCAGTTGACGGGCTACAGCTACACGCACGCAAGAATGAAAAAAATTAATGGAATGAAATAGAGATAAAGTAAATTATTTTTATGCACCTGGCGATAAGCAAACATCTTTATTGCAAAACAAAGACAAGGCATGAAAAATGACAAAATTATCTTTTAATCACCAGTGAGCTTTCTGCAGTCTCCTGTTTGAACAGGATAATAGTTATTATGTAGATCCCTGAGCAACTGCCTCATGGGGAAGTTACATCACCAGCATGGCAAAGCATCACCCCCTCCTCCCTTCTCCCTGGAAAGGAGCTTGGCGCCTTCAGACAGACCGAAATTTGAAATCCTCCAGCTTCCCCAGCTGATCCCATCCACTGGAACACATCTACAAGTGCCCAGGGATGGCAGGAACCACAGGAGAGAAATATGCCCTTTCAGCACTTCATGCACTGATGAGCCTGGTAACAGATAAACATACCCTACAGCAGCTCAACTGACATGTTACAACAAAGAGGAAACGCAAGGACTGAAAAATCTCATCAGATTACTATTTATTCCCCTTTTCAGAGGCAGAGTACACTGTGAATAAATCAACACTCAAACGTATCAGACTGCATTAACTAAAACCCAAGCTTTCCAGAACAAATTTTGTCAGAACTAAAATATTTCAAAAATTAAAATCCACAGAACTGCACGTTTAAATTCCCAGACTGGCAACTCAGAAGCATTTTGTATGATTAAAATTCTGGGTTTAAGCGTGAGGCCTTTTTACAGGAGGCAACACTGCATCTTCCTCCAACACAATTAACATTAGGTCCCATTTTTCCTCCTGTTAGGACACAGTGCAAGCAATGCTACCGCCGAGGGGCCACCAGAACTGGGATTTGGCCTGTGGGACACACTGTGGATCGGCAGAGACTCCGGTGTGTCCTGGGAAGGTACCTGTGGCACTGGTAGTGTCCTGTGAAAAGGCAGCAGCAGCTCGGCCTAGTACAACATTAAATCATATCGTTTGACGGACTTTCAACACCAGATTTCTTCGCTTTCTTACTTGCCAGAAAGAAAATCTTTTTTATTTTCTCCTTGCACCACAGCACTGCAGACTAAGTCTGGAAGTGACCCCAACAGTGGTTTGGAGACAATAAAAATCCTCTAAACTTGCAGAACACCGCCCGTCCTCGTTAAGGATAACCCGCTGGAGCGCTGCGGCAAGCGGAGCACCCAGCACCTGCTCGCCCTCCTCTTCGCCTCCCCGCGCCGGGAGCCGCTGAAGGCAGGGAGCGGGCCGGGCGCGAGGCCTCCCGCCAGCAGCAGCGAGCGGGCAGCTGCGGCCACGCGCCCACCTGGCAGAGCCCCACCTGAGCCCCACCTGAGGAGCACGGCCCCCCTCCGCACAGCTGCTAGCAGGAGGAGGGGAGGCTCAAGCGAGGGGGAGCACGAGCAGACACCTGCTCCAGCCTAACCTCACAAAGGACACGAGCTCCCCACCGCATTCGCAGAAAGCCTTGAGGTATTCCTGTATTTAAAGAAACGTTCGGGAAAGCGTTTGATTGAAATATTGCTGTAAACAGAAGGGAGAACTAAGCTTAACGCACACTCTCGTGAGCAAAAACCCAAGGGTAAGAGTGTCCTGCACTTAGCGCTGTCACTAAATGACTGTGTAATTTAATTTCCCAGAAATCCATTAGCTTTCACAAAAGGAACATGAAGAGCAGATGAGAGCAATTCTTTGGTGTGAGTGGAATTTATTTAATGTAATACTGGGGGGGGTGGAAAGATAAATCTGAAACTGTACCAACAGATACAAAACACTGCAACTCTAGAAAGCTGCAGCTCGCAGATGGGCAGGAACCAGCACGGCGGGGCGAGGTTTTACAGGTACGACTGAGGAGAGCCTGCCTCCGCCCCGGGACACAGCCGGATGGGGAAACAACCCAGAACAAAAGAACAGGCACACTGCTAGCATTAAAACAAAACAAAACACACAAAAAAAACCCCCAAACAAACAAAAAACCAAACAAAACCACAACACACACAAAACACCAAAACAGAACAACCACAAACCAAAACACCCTCAATTTATTTATGGAGATTTTATATCTATTCATATATGAAGCAAATGATACGTACAATTATCTGGAAGAGAGGAAGAAATCATTTAAATTTAACTTAAAACATTACTCTGGGTTTGAAATTGTCATTACAAACAAGAAAATACTATAAAGTGCACATCAGGCTTTTAGGCAATCTATAATATTATATAAAAACAGTGTCAACCAAACAATTAAAAATCTTCTAAGTATGTGACATGCCCCAAAAGGAAAACAAACATTCTTATAAGGAAACTTAAATGTAAATCTTCCATTTGCCAGATTCATTATATGCAATGATTTGGAAAAAACTGATTAAAAAAAAAAAAAACCAAAAACAAAAAACCACATAAGCCTATCTGAAGCAACAAAACATGAAGCGTCACTGGGGTGAAGCAATGGCAATGCTTTGGGAAAAGCAGCCGCGATGTACGATATCTAGATGAGTCGGCATCCTGGTATCTTTAGCTCCAATAACCAAAGCAGTAAGCGATTTGATAAAATGTAAACGCCATGCTGTGAAACTGTATGGTGCCAGGGACTGAAGTCCATTTCATGGAACTTCTTCACCTATGGCTTGTGGGGGACCGCGTGTTAGAGCGGGAGACTTGTTCCCCTAAGGTACCGTAACTGGGGATGATCTTACCTTGCCTCTTTTGTCCCAAGAGAAGTTGTTCTGAACTCAGCCCACAATAGTATTTGACAGATAGCTATGTACCAGGTGAAGCTTTTTAGCAACCGTTTTACAATTTACTTTCAACTTACTGCCTACTCCTGTAAAATAAGACGAACCGAAGCACTTGTCAATCTTGCTTGTGCCCCTATTTTGCCATTTTCTTCTTTTAACATTTCCCTCTTTCTCCCTAATTAATTCTCCAAAGGATTCAAAACATTGTCCTCACCGTTCTCCAAGTTAATACCAATGTAAATGCATATAAATTATTTTGGGTCAATCTGGCCGTTACTCATGTCTCTGGAGATCATTTCCATTGCAATGCCTATTTTATTCCATGTGTTAAATCAGTAATGGCTACAGAAGGCAATTCAAGAAAATCCAACCATGATTTTGGACAAACACAAGCTCTGCCAACTCACTACTCACATCTGCCCTCTCCTTTCCCAAAAAGTAATTAAAACAAGATTCCCAGAAAAAAATAATAGCATCACTCTTAACATTTGTCATTTTAATAACTATTTACCCTTGCTTGCTTCCTACTATGCCTTCACCATCCTAAAGTCATTTGATAATAAGCTCTATCTTTCGATTCAAAATTCTTTTACGGGAGTGCTACCGAGGAAGAAAACCAGCAGTTTTCCTGAAGATTAGACAGACTCTTAACTAAGAAATAATTCAGATGTATGCCCTCTTTCCATTGTATTCTAAAGTTCAAAAGTCTCTCCTTTTACTGACAATAACCTTTCCCAAATTAAGGTTTTCTGTTCAAGACCAGTATCAATACTGGAAAGTTTACAGAGGCTTCAGCTGTTTACCACGTTGCTTCAAAAAACGCCCCTGAAGTTCATCTTTAACACCACCGACCACTCAATGCGAGCCAACTGGAGTGCCTAACTTAGGACCCAAACAATAGATTTTACAACAGAAATTAGACACGGTGATTTCACTCGTTTGAAAGATGCGCTGGCAGAAACATAGCCCTTCTCACAAACCCAGCACACAATCAGGCAATCAAGTCAATTAAGTGAACAGTAACGCTAAAATCAGAAGGCATCCCAATCCAGATATCGATTGCTCATTTGTACGATTAATGCACAAAACAAGCCCTCAGTTTCACAGTAACTCAGAAGAATACCTTTGAAAATTCACAGACTTTGGCCTTTACGTCCAAGCCCGGTGCTGTGAAGCCTCTTGACAAACCACTCAAGCGACCCAAGTGTACCAGGTACAACCGACATTAATGGGAGCCACGCTGCAGAACACCCAAAACTCGTTACTCTGCTTCCATTAGTGCTGTGCTTGGTTCTTGCACCTCTGCCTTCCAGTCAGGACAAGAGCCAGGCTTACCGGTTATACTCACAGCACAGGAAACTACATTTTGACTAACAATCCAAATCATTTCTAGCTGTAAGTACTGGAACAGGCTGCTGCTCCCTCTCCTGTAAGTACTGATACGCGCCTCGATGTCCCCGCCTTGTCAAGCCCTCCGTACTCCTAAAGCTGGCCACCGGGAAACATCACGGCCATACCTAGCGTGAAGCAGAAGTTTGTCAGGAAGAGGCACACAGCCACCGCCTCCCAAAGATACCACCAGAAGTGAGTTAAACACCAACAGCCAATATGAAATAAACTGGTACCTACAACCCTGCAGCTGGTCTGCTAGAGGCGAGGTCGGGAAGACACAAATGATCTGAAATCCTCCGTTCCCACACATTCAGAGTTCCCGATTATGACCACTTCCAGTTACCATGGTTGACAAGTCTTCAAACCCTGTGGCTAGCCCAGAACACCCAGAGCCAAATAAACTGTAATGCAACTAAATAAAAAAAAAAAAAAAAAAAAAAAAAAAAAAAAAAAAAAAGAGAAAACAAGGAAATACACCAGAAAGAAAACTTGGTAGAATGATCTCTCTGCTTCAAGGGACAATTTCAACATGGCAAGTGTGTATTCAGCCACCACCTTTTCACTCACTACCGACTCCATTTTTTATGACTTTTTATCACGTACAAGCGTGTGGAACTGTGTAGGGCACAGACCAGCACCACGATGCACAAAAGTTCTGCCTTTATGCTTTCTACCTCTTGTGGACAGACAGACATGGAAGAAATGAAGCTACTCACTTCAAATTTTCAGGAAGGACTGACAAAAACCCCTTTAAGCTATATTCAGGAATGACCTGCTTGCTTTCTTCCTGGTCAGCACAAGTAGGAAAACTCAGTAGAATAAAGTCCAGCAAACAGTACAACAGAAGACACAACACCGCATGCCTGAAGGATCCTAGCAAAAACTGACTTCTACCTGCAAGCGCAGAGTACTAAAAGGCAGCATAATTACAGAGGAAAGGATCCTGCACCCTCATGAATCGTTTTCTAGAACATAATTAAAACAGAAAGTGTTGAATAACCAAAGATTATCAAGTCTAAATGAAGCTACAATACCAGCAATGTGTCTTAGCCTGATTTTCCACGTATCTCTACGGATACTAACAGACTATGCTGGTGCCAAGAGGATTCAGTGGTTTTACTTAAAATACAAGCAATGCTCCTTTTTTTATACTAACAAATCAACAGGATAATTCTGGAATTCATTAGTGAAGAACACTAACCAATCCAACATAATAGCTTTACTTCCTCTGCAAAACACTTCAAAAAATATCTAAATGAATATGGAAATGCATCTTTCTGTGGCAAATTGTTCATTATTGAATCATTATCAACTCTTGTTAGACAAAATTTCTCTCTTTCGCAATGTACAAGATCATTAAAATGTTTGAGAGCTCCATCAGGAAAGACAGTGGCACTTTATAATCCGCTATCTCTTCAGGCAAATATGCTTACGACTGAACATAATACACAAAATAACAACATCCCCTTGACACACAATTCTTTCTTTTAATGGTGCTCTTCAGTGTTGACAGCAATGCTGAAATATGTTGTTGCCTTTTTTTTTTTTTTTAAAAAAAATAGTTTTAAACTATTTCAGAGATGTATTTCAGTCACGACACAATGCTGGAAGGGATGCGTTTTAGATCTTCAGTGTGGAACCCCAGATGCTCCATCACTCCTACCAGCCTAGTGAGATATTTCCTGTAAGCTCGTCAAGTTCCTGTTCTTAGCCTCCATCTCCTCCCCGTTCTTAGCCTCCATCTCCTCCCCGTTCTTAGCCTCCATCTCCTCCCCGTTCTTAGCCTCCATCTCCTCTTAACCTCTGAAGATAACAGAATAGTCAATCAAGGCATTAAATATCATCTACAGTAACTAATAAAATGGATGTTTTCATTCTGTTTATGGGAACATGTCCACAATTTAATATTAACAAACTGTGTAGCTTTTTTGTCTAAAAAACTTAAGAAATCTAATTTTTCTTTTCAATAATAGAGAAAAGCAAAATCCATAAACAGACAGTGGTACAACACAGCAAACTACTGCTCAGTGTTTCTGTGTAGCTTTTGTGATTCCCCTCTCCAGACGTTCAAAATTCATGATGTAAAAGTACGATATACAAAGCTGCATCCGATACTGTCCCATTAGTTAAATGAATGTAACTTCTTGTTCTGACAAGCCAAAAAACCACAGGTGGAATACTTTTAAAAGCATACTTCTAGGGTTTTGAGGTGTACATTTCTCAGAGATCTAAACTAAAAGCTTTCTATAATTCTTTGCTGCGTATAGAAGGAAATGAAGTACTATTGCCCCAACAAAGTGAAATCCGTAAGAGCCGACAGACATAAAGCACTACTAACTATTTCAGTTCTCAGCTGCTCTGAGTGGCTGACACATGCAAAGCAATTCTTTAATTCTCTCTACAAAACAATCTCAGCAGAGGCATATTCTTAAATCTACAGATAATGATGTAATTCTATTCTGTCTAATGGAGTAACCTAGCCATCTCTTCAACAAACCTGAAAAACTACGATGACAGAGTTGCACCAATAGGTTTTAACATTTAATATTCAAATGCATACATTGTTTAGAAATTAGATGGCTCAAAATATAAGCATGAGCAGATAGTTTGCTTTTGGTAATACAAATTAAGGAAAAAAAAAAATCAAATCTTGGCTATGTATTTTTGTAAAATAAAATCAGCATTAGCTACAAAGCCTAGCGCCATTCCATACATACTACTGATCAAAACACCGGAGCAGCAACTGAAGTAACTTGTCTTTTTAGTCTCCTGTATTTAAAAAAAAAAAATACAACATATTTGAAACAGTACTGGGGGGCATCTCTACTCTGCTTTATCAAACTAAGGGAACCTACCGTTTAGCTTCACTGACTTCAGCTGTAAGTATCATTGCCCAGTTGACATGTACTCTCTAAACACAGACTGCAGAGACGGCCATTTTAAAATTATCTATTTTCAGGTTCATCTATGAAGGTTTAAACGAAATTCTGGTTTCAGCAATAGCTGTGCTTGCCTACCTCTATTTCAGAGAAAATTAAAGTAGTAAACAAAGACTGAGTAAAGTAGAAAGATTTCCAAAAGAAATTGCAGACCACCAGGATTTGGATTTAGGTAATCCACTTAGATTACCATGGCTATGTCTTAAAAGGACAATGCTGAGATCACAAAATAGGTCATGTCTACAAGACGCAGAATATGGAATTGAAACAATGTCAAATGCAGAAATTTAGAACAAACATTCAGAGTCATCCCTAAGTTTAAGATACAAGAAAACAAAATTGTCCCAAGACCATGTATTGCCAAGCAATAAATATTTTCAAATCAACATTTTTATGCTCCAAACTGGAATAGGGAGAAGAAGAGTTTCAAGCAATGCTATCTATACAGTAACATGTTTCAGACAACACAAAAGCGCAGGCAACAAAGAAAAAGCTTTCAATACCTACACCCTCAATATAACACGCATTTTGCTTGCTTGTTTCTCCAGTTTCAAAAGCGGAAAGTGTTGGACACTCACAGACCTGGAAGCAGTAACAACATTTGCCTAGCAAAATAGGAGTTTGTGTCTATTTCTTAGCAGCAACAGTGTTTGTAATACCACAAAAAGAAATTAGAAAAATAAAAATAAGAGGCAAGCCCTCACATTATTAACTGAAGAAAAGCCTAAAGTAAATTGGTAGGGAGTTCAGGAATCAATAGTGTTAGAAACTTGTTTTTTTTCCTCAATGCACAAATTGAAAATTGCTATAGATGTCTTCTCAGCAAAAGTTAGGGAAAATTCAGCTTTAAAATAATTTAGAATTTACAAGAGGAATGTAAACATCAAATCAAAATACACCAGCTTTCTAGATCAACTTGAAAAAAAGTCTAGGTGGTTCCTTCTTCTAAAAAGTCCTGGACAACGGCCTTTACGAGGAATTGGCCCAACACAGAAAGATTTCAATAGGAAAGTCAGGGTTGCTATGAGAAACAGAGCAACTTCCAGATGCTTGACATGGCAGGTCTAGACAAGGGAATGAAAAATGTCTCTTTCTGACCAAAGAGGCTTTGAGGGGATACTCGTAAAGAATTACCTACTTACCCATCAGATTTGAGTTCATGAAAGGTGTCGGGGACAATCCTTCATGGGGCCCTAATCGACTGTCATTCAAGTGATCACTGTAATGAGGACTGTCTGCAAAACCCTAGAGAAAAAAAGACCAGAGTATTAAACAGATTATTTGGCAGCCCTGCTAATTGAGTGTAATGACACTTTCCTAATTAAATGTGCAGAGTCACAATTGGTCATTAATCACAAAAGTTGGCTTTCAGGTCTATCTCACAGAAATTACTCCCTACCCACACTTTACGTTCTCTCCCTCTTTTCTTTCTCCCCCATCAAAAGAAACCACGTAATTTCTTAAGAAGCTGTGTCCTCATGGACAATATTTCTAAAAATTAAATAATACTGAGATATTTTGATATTTGAATCCTCTTAGTGTTAAATCGCTAACCACTGAGAGAGTAAAATCAGCCTGAAGAAGCTGCAACTAATTTTTTATTTTCATTTTCCCCCCTCAAGGTTTCTGTTTGCATTAATAAAACAACACAGTAAAAAAGGTCAGGAAGACTCACTGGCATCAGGAAAAAAATGTAGAGTGCAAATGAGAAGAAGAAATTCCATTTCCCCTTGCAGCTTGCTATTAACATTACAGGTGAATAGGCATTTTGACACTATCACATTACTAAACAGCATAGCTCACTGACAAGAGATTTACTTCCAACAGTGATTAAACAAACAACTTTGTCACCTGATTTGCAAACAAGCACTCAAACCAAAATACGGGTTTGCGCTTTTGCGGCCAGCGCTCAGTACGGCCAGCTTCGCAGGCCTGGAGCGGCCCTCATGCAGTCGCTAAACACTGCCTTACCGAAAGCTTGCGCCAAAGAGGCAGAACAGACAGAAGTCCTAGCATGAACATATTATTTATTTAACCTAATTACTTAAAATTCTCCTTTGCACATTTCGAAATGCTTTCAGCTTTTCTGTATAAAAGTATTTGCCATTCAGACTGATCAGACGTGCACTGAACCAGTTACGCTGTACCAAAACACGACAGACCTGGCACTCAAAAATTGCACCTCCTTTGTAGTCAAAGTTTTGAAAAACATTTTGTAAACCTTACCTTACAATTCCCACTTACTCACTTCTCTAAGCCTGGCAGAGAGAAACCTAAAGCCCAGGCCTAATTAAGGAAAGGGGGAAAATTGTTCACAGCTACCAGAAACCATCCTGAGCGCCCTGGGACCCTAAACTCATCCATCACCGAACATTTATCATTTTTTCAGACCGCAGGCTCCCATTCAGGACGCACTAATGGGGCTGAAACAGGCCTCCCTATCCTCGCAGGCGCGCTGCCAGTGCTACCAAAGGGCTGGGAACCGAGGGCTACAGAACTGTCACATCACCCCCGCTGCTTACGGATGCGTGTCGCAGCTCCTGCTGCCGTTCGGCTTTCAGAGTGATCTTCTGGGAGTCCCAGCTCCCAGATGAATCTTTGGCTGACTTTATCTACTTGGGAACTGGCGATACACATGTGATAGGCATTCAGAAACAATCCCGGTGACATTTACAACTTGGTTATGGCCACAAGGCTGTCGTCTGGTAACCACGACCTAGCCCCGGCTGTCAGACAAGCAGCGCGGAGCAGCAGCTGCCGAGGAAACGGAGTGGCTCCTAGCTAAGGTCACCACATGTGGTTTATTTTTATGCTGAAATGAAACAAAAAAGAAATTAAATCTGCTGAACTACAAAAAAAAAAAATTATAAAGAGAGGGCCAAAAAAATAAAGCTCCTAAGCAGCTTCCTATTTGGCGCTCTGCTTGTGCTCGTTACTGTCTGTTTTTTTAAATCTTTTTCCCTAAGACAATACTTCAACTATATTTTATTTTAAAAAGAAAGAAACTAGGAAGGACACCATCAGTGATAAAAGTGAATCCATATCTCAGACGTTTAGAAAGTTATGCCTGGAGGAGCCCCAGAAATTGAAAACTTCAAGAAATCTTTATTTACAAAGTAAATAATAAAACTACTGGAAATGTAACAGGAGTGAGACTCGTTTCTTACACAGTTACACATCACGCAACACAGTCTAACATGCAGGATTAATAATGCTCCTCCCCAACTTAATACTGCGTACTCCCCCCAAAACAGAGGGATGGAGAACGGGGTAGGTCGTTAACACAGAAAGGAATATTCTCCCTTCTGCTGTCAGAATTCCTTCAAACAATCCCTTACTTCACGTCGTTTTCACAAACCCTCGCGGTTTGCCAGAATGCACTTGCATTCAACTCATTCAACTACACAGCATCAAAGTTATATTTCTACACCAGCAGACAAATTAACTGCTGTATCTACCTGAAAAGGGCTCGAGGAAGCCCTTCACGCCACCGAAGCCACAGGAAACAGAACAGTGGCCGTACGGCGGGGAATGTGCCGAGGTACATGAAGCACTTTAAACAGAATTGGTTCTTCTGTACTTGAATTTAATTCCTAGCTAAAGTTAGTTGTGTCAGGCATTTCATTCTTTGTCACGCATTACAGAATTTACACGTGTCACCACTCAGCCTCCACGTACAGCAGACCTAAATAAAGGGGTCTTAACCCAGCCACCACCCTTGGCAGCAGTTCTGCGGAGTCTCGGTAACGAGCGATGGATCATCAGCTCGAGCAGCAGTTCTGTTTGGGATTAGAAACGCTGGGCTGATTCCCACCTATAACTCACCCACACTAAATGAATACAAAATAACCACAAATACATGCAGTTTTGATTTAACAAACTTCTTTTGCACTTCACAAAAGCAAATTAAGCAAAATCAGAAGAGCTCTAAGGACAATGATTTAAATTACACAGAGCCATTTCAGAGCATTCTTCACATTTCAGCTGTACTTCAAATAAAATTGCATTCCTGATACCATTCCTTGCTTTTACATCTGTATCGTTAGCTTACGTAATAAACAGCACAAACTTCTCCTGGGAAGAGCTGTAATCTATCATAGATGAAAACTTTAGAAGTTTCCAATAGCTTCTGAAAAGCTACTGGAAGCTTCTAGCCATAGGCTTAACAACATATTTAACAAATATGATAATGCAAATTGATAACATATGTTTACTGCTTAAAAAAGAACGCATTTGAGAGCCTGAAAAAGTCCCCCTGCAACACCAGTAAAGGAGAGTGGTTTGTTAAAGGGTGCATCCCACCTGAGCGACTGAGTGACAAAGAGAAAACACCATGGGCCGGCATCTGAACTCATCCCTCATAGACACTTCTATCCGAGTCCCTTTCCAAATCTGTGTTTTAAAGACGACTGAATAATAGATACTGGCAAATTTCAGAGAGCAGCATTTAAAATTACTGTGAGCTTTCTCAGAAAGCATGAATGAAAGGGGACTCACTTGGTCATAGCCAGATGGATACAGGCTCCAAGCAGAAAGAGGAGCTAATGAGTCATGGCCAAAGCTGTTCTCCCTCTTGGGAAGAGCTACTCCATGACATGTAACGTGACCAAGAAGACCCAGAAGGGGGAGGGAGGGGGGAATGACAAAAAACCCCAAACACAAACAGAAAACACACTCCTTACTAGGCACACTTATCCTACCAAACCATACAGAAAGGCCTGACACAATGAGTCGATGCCTCACTTTACAAAATAAAATGGTAATTAATCTCCTAAAACTCAATGTTTTCCAGTGACCATTAAAGTTCTGAGGTTTTGATTTAAGTCAACCACAGAACTCACCTAAGAACAAGTCAAAAAGAGCTCAGTTACCTCCTTTACACTTCAGACATTGGAATTCCACTAAAATGCAATGTTAACTTCACAGTTTGACATGGTGACAGACAGCCCAAAAGATTAAATTTAATGAATGTTGCTTCCAATTCTTTGAGTTTTATAGTTTGGCTGACCATAGATAACAAATATTAATTGTTTAAAACTCAGGAACACTGAGGTCCCTTCCAAGCTAAATTTGGCTCTGATCCTGTGAATCAGGCAACAGTCATCGACATGACTCACGTGTAAGTGAACGACAGTGAATCTACTGCTGAAATCCACTTTATTTTGGATTATCTGTCTCCAAACTAATCTGAGAGTTCTAAAGACAAACAAGAGGGGGAAAAAACAGAGGGAGGAGGAAGTGGGGGGAGAAAGCAAGACGCAGAGGCAGGAAGAGACAGATCGACCCAGAGAGACGGACTCCACGTTGTGGTGACTCACTGACAGAAGATTAGACAAAAGCCTCTAGGCAACAGCCATACCAAGGTGTCCTAGCTAATTTAAAAGATGATGGATTATGTGATCACGTATGTTTCCAGAAATAAACAACCATTGTGTTTTGGAAAGAATATTTTCAGTAGCTGAATCTATGTATTTGTCAATGGCTCCCAGAGGGAAGACCACAGAGCCAAAACATGACTGGGTCTACTGAATACGCAGAGCGGGAAGAACCTTCTAAAAACAACGCTAAGCTGAAAACAGATCCAGAGGAGAGTACAGAGAAGAGTCCCCTTCCTTTCTGCCTCGAGGATCACCCCACTGTGCTAATTTATCTTAGCTGAACACCAAGAAACATCACTTTGTCACAGGTCACAGTACAACTCCATTTAAGGCACTAACAGTCAGGAACAACGTCGTTTCCAAACGGTGACCAAAATGCTTTTACAAAGTATTCACCTGAGAAGAACAGGGAAAGAAACAGCAAGACAGCAAAATGCATACATTCCCACGTATACTTCTGACAAAAAAGTACTAAAGAAACACAGGGATCCACACGGCTGTATTTTAAGCATTCAGTCTATCATTTTTAAATGAAGTAATTCATATAATTTCAATAATTTAAGTCTGAAAATAAGGAACTTTCAATCAACTCTATAGGAACAAAACAAGTTAAGTCTGAAAACTTACTTTCAAATTGTTTATACATTGACTATTAGCTCAGATGTTGCAATTGCAACTACACTTGGCCATATTTGTAATTCTACCAACCAGAGAGATAGGCACAGGAACGCTTCTGTGAGGGAATGTGGAATTACGGAATAAGTCAGTTTGTGGCTGAAAATAATTAACAATGTATAAACCTACTATGCAAAAACAACAACAAAAAAAATACTCAACCAACTGGTATTATCATAGAATCACAGAATGGTTTGGGTTGGAAGGGACCTTCAAAGCCCACCCAGTCCAACCCCCTGCCAGGAGCAGGGACATCTCCAACCAGATCTCCAATCAGATCAGGTTCCATCCTGGCCTGGAACGTTTCCAGGGATGGGGCATCCACCACCTCTCTGGGCAACCTGGGCCAGTGTGCCACCACCCTTGGTGTAAAAAATTTCTTCATAATATCTAATCTAAATCTACCTCCCTCTATTTTGAAACCATCACCCCTCGTCCTCTCACAACAGGCCCTGCTGAAGAGTTTCTCCCCAACTGCACCAGAAACAAGGAGTTTTACATTTTCTAGTTTTAATTCTGATTCCCTTTCCCTGTCAGCAACCTTTCACTACAATATGCTAACAAACAGAAATGTAGCTTTATATGTTACTTGGTCACCTGCTACATAGTGGGTAAAAAAGAAGACATCACTACTCTAGATTTCAGGTATTATCAGGAAAAGTCAAGAGAGCTTTCACAACCACCCTCCAAGTGTCATCATAAGTTATGTGCTCTGTAACATAGCTCTAAAAATATTCATTATTTCCACATACCAAGTTGAAATAGATGTAAACTATG
>JAAGAY010007530.1:4199-14274 GCA_011801015.1 Ardeotis arabs
CTGGCACTCCTTTATAGGGAAGGGGCTACTAGCTATGCACACACACTTCAAGCATACTTACTTTAGTCATTCTGCAAGCAGTGACTGTTTATGTTTGTATTCCTGCGTCCTCCGCAAAATTGGATCTCCTTCTCTGCCCGTTCATCAACATGTTGCTGTTCAGTGCTTTTCTCCTCCTTTTCTGGTGTATATGTTGTGCCTGCAAGCAGAATGGAGGAATGAAGAGCAATCACTGTGTCAGCGATTCATTAGCAAACAGGATTGAGGTATATCAAAGAACTGCTCTTCTTGTCAGAGAGGGCGAGATTGCCATGGACTGGCTCCCATAATCACAGCTGCTAGTTTCTGTAACCGTTAATGCTTTCTTTAGAGCCTTTTCCCTGGAAGAGGCTCCTAACACCTGTCTGAGATGAGTCTGCTAAAAAAACTAAACACTGCAGGGATGAATTGTGAAAATAATATGGCACATTCCCTACCTTGAGCATCCTGGATCTTAATTCTACTTCGTCTAGTTGTGACACTATGGATGAAAAAAATCTGGCCTAAATGACCCTATCTGACAGAAAGAAAACAGCCAATACCTTTGTTCTCCTTGCCGTTCTGCTCTTCTTTCAGCTTTCATTCTACCTTCCACATCTGTTTTGATTGCATGTCTCCTATTTACCTACATAGATAATATTTCCTTCCTCCTGCTGCAAACCTCTCAGCAATATTTGGTTGTTTGCTTTTTCATGTTTCAGTCGCAGATCACAGGGATATGCTATTTCACTAATTAAAGTGATATAGGTTCTATATTTACTGACAGAACAGCTGTGGGTTCTGCTGTGGTTTTATGAATCTGTACAGATGCATTCCCAGTGCTTTTCACGCTACTGTAATTTTTTCCAATATATTTTTTTCCCCATGATTAAACAAACCAAATATATTCTTTTGTTAGGATGGGTCTGCTACCCATCCATTAACGGTAAGTTGTTCTCTAAGATAACTTCTGCTTATTGATTTGCTCATGTAACACTTTAACCCTGGTGAAATCTGTAAAATCTGTTTTCTTCCCCATCTTTCATTTGTAAATGAAAAGTGCTGGGAAAAGAGTTCATACTAGAATTAGGTTTAAACTCATCTCTTGCACAGCAAGGAAGAGTAATTATCTCTTCTGAAAATGACATCACAAATCTGAAAGAGACAAGCACACAGTCTTTCCTTTTCTGTCTGCTTTGCCTTAGTGACAATTTCTCTCTTTTTGCTTGGTGTTCTTAAGGACTCATTTTCAGTGGATTTTTTTACTGTGACACACAATAAGGATTTGGAGTTGAAGAGAGTCAAGTGCTGTTAAGGTGAATAATCCACTTTTCTTTAGACAGTTGTGTAAATGGTGTAGGCAGGGCTCAGCTTTGCTGGCTCGTAGCTGCTGAAAAGGACCCATTAGATAAAGGAAGCGATGTTTACTGAGAGCTTCACAGTGTCTTACCTCCTGGCAGCAAGGAGATCTGTCACTATCTGTCCCATCCTATTGCCACAGAATACACAGTACCCTGTTTGTTCCCATATGTGATCCTAGCTCTGCAACTAATGAAGTCTTCCCCAGTGTCCTTGCCATAAGCCCGACTTCTGGTTATCTTACTTGTTCCCCTGAAGTTTCTTTCTTCATTAGCTGCAGTAATGTGGCATGAAGTGTTTTACTGATAAGTTGAGGTTGTGGAAAGCATGCAGTAAAGTCTATCACTTTGATCTTGAAAGAAAAGATTCTAAAATCGCCTATGGAACACATTCCAATATAACAAATATTTTTTTTTCCGGGATTTTCAGTGTACCGAATTTACCAGAAAGTTGTACTGTAGAAAGAAATTACTTTTTCAGCCAGATGAAGTGAAGAAGCACATTGTTTTAAGATCTTTAATCTTGTCAAAATTAATTTTAGCATCTCCCAGTTTCTCCAGATAGCCATGTCTGTCAAGGTAAATCATCAGTTCAAATATGTTTATGAGGATCTGTGATGGCAGTGCAAGTGCAAACTTTACTGTCAAGTGAAAAACCACTAGCTCAGCAGATGCAACTACTATTTTCCAAATCCCCACACATTGTGAGCATGCAGAATTTCAGGTATGCAGGGGATGAACCTTGAGAAATGACCAAAGTTACAAAACCTTGGCATTGCTAATACAGTAGTGATGAGTCACTGCGTGTTTGTAATGGAATTCTTAAAAGAGAAGAGTGAGTCATCTTGCGCAGTACCAGGCAGGAATCGAATTGCCTCTGGTCGTAGAAGTATAGAAAGTAAAGCCAGGGAAATCCTCTTAGTGCTGAAGTAAGAGCACAAAAATTACAGGTGCTGAATGCCAAATGTGTCAGTCACAGAGTACAAGAGAGACACATAGGTCTCAGTGCTAGTCAGCAGAACAATTTTAGCTAGAATGTCCTAAATGACCCCTCAGAAGGAAATTGTGTATGCTTGGCTGCTGTTCAAGTTACTGAAATTGTGGTCTTGTCCAAGGTAGACAGAATGATCTGAAAGTAGTCTTTGTGATAGCACAAAATCTTATCTCAAAGCACTTTTAAGTTGCTCTGAAATTCAGTATCTAAAGAAAGTGCATAAAGTGCAGATTTTTATGGTAGGGAATCACCACATAGGGTTTGGGAAATGGAGGAGAACCTTTGAGCAGATTTAAAGTTCCCTTTGTGCCTTCTTTATTTTCAGTTGCAATAAGAACTGCACAGTAACAGTAAAACTCCTTAATAATTTCAAGGTTGCCTAAAATCTATACAAAGCTGCAGATTGAAACTTATGCCTAATACTCTCTCCATTTCGGTTTGTGACAATAAAACATACTTGTTTCAAAGAATCGTGGAGGGGGTGAGGTTGGAAGGATCATCTAGAGATTGCCTACTCGAAACGTTCTGCTCAAAGAAGGGTCAACTAAAGCAGGTTGCTGAGAGCTGTGTCCAGTTCAGTTTTGAGCGTCTTCAAGTACGGAGAATTCACAAGCTCTTTGCGCAACTTGTTCCTCTGTTTGTTCACACTCCAAGTAAATAGATTGTTCTTTATGTTTTGTTATATAATTGTGTTGCTTTTAAATGTTTCTTTGTCTCTGACTCTGCCTTCTTATGTGTACTCTTTTTATCTAGTTCAGCTAGACACAGAAGGATTAAAAACTGCTTCAGATGCAGTTCATGCTCAATAAGTGCTGGTGTTCTGCTGTGCTCAACAATTTTATAGGAGACTTAGGGGATAATCCACCAGAGAGGCTTTGCAGACTGCCTATATGAGGGCTATGTAGACTGTGACACTATCTATGAGGCAGCCCGACTTATACCATGATGAATTTCTGTACCTGCAGCAGTGCCATTATTGCCATGTAGCACTAACATTGTTGCCACTAAATGTAACCACCTCATAATATGGAATTAGTAATTTTTGTTCTGGAATGCTTCATGTAACTATGGAGTTGGTGATTTCTTGCATTCTGCTTAGTATAATGGCTCAAGGGTACTGATTTCTGAGTTAATCTCTAACTACCACAGTATGGAAGTGCCTATGAAAGAAAGCTCAGTCTTTCCCGAAACTATCCTGTTTCTATTATAAACCAGGGCAAGTGTGCTTTTTCCTGATCACTATCACAGCGGTGAAGAGTATATTGCAGTTCAATTATTTTTTTGGCCAGCTTTTCAGGCGTGTAAATGTATTCCAACCTGCTATGTTTCCAACTACTGGCTTGTGCAGCCTTGTGATTCAGATTGGTACCATATCCCAGGCCAGGTCTGAAAGCCTTCAAGTCCTCATGAGAGCAGATGGATCCTACTTATTCCTGCCTTCAAAGTGCTGGAATAACAGACTCCAGTCATGGATCGTGCCTGTTTTAATGAGTTACTTTTTTTTTTTGCAGCAATTGAAGTTTTACAAGGAGACAGAGCAAACCAAGCAATTTGAAATAAGCAATTATTTGATAGCTTGACTGTACTAAGCAGCACATTCGATGTCTGGTTTATGCTTGGCAGATGTTGCCTGACAGTTTTTATCCTACCAGTATTGCTGTTTTCCATTCTGTCTTCCAGGTCTCTCATTTCCCTGCGGTCCTGAGATTTCTGAGAAGTACAAGCCAAATTGAACCTCCCTTCATCTCCTCCAACTTGGAGACAAAGGAAATGGATGTAAAGTGTGTAATAAACCTGAGGCTTACTGGACAATCTTTGATCAAATGGCCTGGCTGCTGTCTGAACTGAGAGAAATACAGATTTCAAAGTAGGAGCTAATGCACTCTAAACCCCGAATGTGAAATTGTGTGGAATATTTCCCTAGGTGTGTGAAATTTTGTAGGTTAGCCATTTTGAGATAACTTTATAGTAATCTCTGTAGTTTACATAGTCTGCCTAATATCACAAAAGTATCTTAGCCCTTTTGGATCATGAGAACTCTTTTAGCGTCCTTATGAGAATATCAGTTCAATAGATTTATGAGACTACTTGTTTTACTGTGATCTTCTAATTTTTTTTCATAAACTGAATACACTATCTGAAAACTGATCTTCTAGTTTGCGTGCGTGTGTGCTCTGTTTTCATGAAATATCAGGGCTTTTCAGAGAATTTCCTGCAGCACTGATGAGAAAGAAGAATTTGAAAGACATTTATGAAAAGTGCTAGTACTTGATTTCAGAGTAGCTGTGCACTGGTGTGAGGAAAGTGAAGAATATTGGAGTGGCTTCTGCATTTGCAGGAGCAGGAGGGAAAAGAAGCTTATGCACGATTACTACTTTATGGCACTTTGGATATCAATTTAGAAGGAAAAGGCACACAATGCCAATGGTGGTGCTAGATGTATGCTGTCTAAATCATTGCACAGCAGGTTTGTGAGCAGAAAAATTCAGTGAGATGTGTGCAGAGATGTGCCTTACTTACAGCATTAGCCACAGATGTGACTCATCATAGTTATTACTTTCCTGGCAGCTTTTCAGATGCACTGATAAGTAGTATATATATAGATGCAGAACCCTCGGGTTAAGAAGATAGGACTTTGGGGCCAGCTTTTTCTTTGCTAAAAAGGAACTGTGACCTTTCCTCCCACATTTTGGTGTTTTAGGTTGCAGATCTTTCATGACAAAAACTGTTTTATATTATTTATACTACTCCGGCCACCTTAAATAATATAAAACTGTTTTATATTATTTATACCACTCCGGCCACCCCCGAAATTCTTTAGTAGTTTCTGCAGTGGCTGTCTTTTGGCATTATTTGGGCAATAGCAGTATGACAGCAGAAAGAGGACCAGAGGCAAGTTCCCTTTGTACCAATTCAACACAAACAACATGAGGAACAATCTCATCTGGTAACACAGCCCTGTAAAGTACTCAGTAGGAGACAAGTGATAGAAAAGTACATTATTTCATTTTCCCTTGCTGTGTCTACTGAATGGCGTTTCTGCTGTATATACTCCATTCTCCTTTGATTCAATTTCCAAGTAGGAAATGGAAGTGAATTTTTATCTGTTCCTAGCAATTTAGAAAGCATTAGCATTTACTTTACTTTTCATCCTAACAACCATTACCTCTCTTTGCCTTTCATCTCACTTTCCCTGTGCTTGCCTTGGTTCTCATTTGGATTGCAGATGCATGCAGCAGCAGTGATTTGCTGACTAACAGTTCCATATGAGGTCCAATATATAATATCTTTTTGGGCTTGTTTGGCTTCCCTTCCTAGGTAGAGAAGTATACACTGATGTTATACGTACGAAAGTTTGTACCCTATGCTATTTTTTTCTACAGAGGGCTACATGTCCCAGCAGAAAGGTTAAAATAAAAAGAAAATGCACAGCCTTTAATACTTGCTGGTTCCCATCACAATTAGAGAGTAAACTAGATGACATATTGCTAACAATATGAATTCAGGTTATAGTCATCTGATTGGAAAGGACAGATACTTATTTTTGTTTTGCATTTCTCTGAGATAGCGTTAACTGGTACTGTAGACATCTCAGATGTAACCAGTAACAGTCGACTAAAAAGTATATCTCCTCAAGGTCAGTAAGCACCCTATTGTTTTTCTACAAAGAGATATAAATCAGAGAAGGACGTCTGTGGTTCACAGGGACTCATTCAGTCTTTTATTAATTAAAAGCTTAATGCATTTTTTTCCATCATTCAGCGCCTTTTCATAAAAAAACCAAAAACTATGTCACATGGAGAATCCCTGCATTATTCAAAAGTACAAAATTTTGCAGAGCATTTTGCAAACATAACAACAAACTTTGAGTGACCCACACAGTCAAAAATACATGTCTTGGTTGCCAACAGCAGGGATATACCAAGAACTGATTAAGAAATCTCCCCCAGGAAGTCTGCCTTTGAAAATGGGCAGGTTGCATTAGAACGCATGTAAGCCTATGAGCAAGAGTCGCTGTCTTAATGTGCCATGAGCTTGATTGTCATTGCTGTGCCTGCCTAAGATCGTAGATTGTGTCAAGGCCCTTGCATGTTGCAGTGAAATTTAAAAAAAAAATCCCTTTGAAGGTACCATGGACAGTCACAGTCCTATCCCTTGGGGGGAAGTCCCAAAACACATTAAAAAAATAAGTATGTTACTTAATCTGAAACTTATATACATATGCATGAGTGCATCCTTAACTTAATATTGTAAGATCATGTAACTGCTGTTTCTTTTGCTTTCTACTTTAGTTTCCCAGCATGGCTACAGTTGTTTATAGAGGTAGTTGGAATATTTTTGGTCATCTTGCCCTAATGAAGGAGGCTAGAAGTGCAGAAAAGAGGTCACACAATGACACATGTAGCAGAGCTATAATGTGAAGGTGAATCTCCTGAGCTACAGAATTTATACTATAAAAAGATCATAGTATATCAGATATAACGACAAAGGCTAGTCTTTAATCCATTTCACTCCTTACAGCTTGCGCAGTCCAGTGATCAGTCAGTACTAACTAGTCCAGAAGACATCTGCCATCACTACCTTCTCTATATTTTCTCGAGTGCTAGACTCTCTTCAGAACACAGCGGGGAAAAGTATGGGAAGCTCAGTTCTCCTTGGAAGGAGCAGCCGGCTGGCCAGTAGTCCTGTTTGCATAGAGCAGCACCAGGCAGCGCTCCACTAGCTCCAGGTCAGCTACGGCACGCACTGCAATTCAAGAGGGAGAAAGGAGCAATGGGAGGGAGGTGAGGAACACTGCAAGATGGGAAAGGTGGGAGTTTATGAGGAGAGCTTTGGGGAGATGGAACAGAAAGCTCTAGACTGTTTGACCTCATTTTTCCTGTGGCTCTTGAAACTGCCTGCCTGAACTGTTCAGTGAGAATGCAGCAGGCTGCACAACAGCAGATAAGTTAGTGAGCAAGGGATGAATATTTTGGAAGTGTTCTTAAATCCATCTTTTTATCTTGTGTAAAATGACATTGATGATTGCTGCTTTTAACAGGGATTTTAATCGAAGCTGTGGTGTTAGATAATCTCTGTCATGTATGTTAAAATTTCTGTCGAGAACATTGTGCTGTTTTGCCTGGAGCACTTCTGTGGTTGAGAGATGGTAGTTGTTGGCTTTGATCTTCACTCATGAGCAGCTCTGATCCACAGCAACTTTGAACAACAGCAAAAAGAGATCACACATGTTGGGGAACCATTTCTGCTAAAACATACTTGCAAACCTTTCAAGATAGAGATCTGAGTTAAAGGACTCCTTGAACAGCTTTTAGAGTTCACTAAATGTGTGAGTGTGCAGAGCTGCTTTATCTTTTTTGAAAGGGAAAAATGAGAATACAGTGCTATTCAGCAGTCTACTTCATGCCATCGTCACTGAGAAAGGGAATTTTCTAACTATGAAAGAATACAGAGTTCAAAACATATTAAGAAATATTGTGAAGTATATTGTTGTATTCCTTTTTGCTCCCCTTGCCAAATTTCCTGGGTAAATAATAAAATTACTTGAACAGTACCCTGCTATATGATGTGTAGTTAAGATGCAGTTTGGTTAGCTTACATAATGTAAATATAGCTCTCAACAAATATTAGCGTGACTAACACTTTACCCAATTATTTCTCAATTAACAGCCAGGTGCAGCAAATTTTCTTCATGTTAATTCATGAATTAACTGTGAACATGCCAGTACACACTGAAAAAATACAATTGCTAAATTTGATATTTCTATATTGGAATAATTAATGCAAATGTTTTCCATTTGTGCCTTATAGAGTTTGTTTGATTTGGTTGCCACCCAGGCATCACTAAACTGAAACAAACAGAAAGATATCTGAATTGTCTTCTGTACTGGGGATATTCAGGACCTAGTTTCTTCCTCATACTCCGCCTTGTTCTGTGTTAACATTGGTCCACAGAGGAACCAGGACATGCTGTAAATTGGGTTTATGCCCAAAGCAACAGAGATTCCCTGAACTTGGGTGTGAATTTTTATAGTGTGGATGAACTGACGACTTTAGTTCTGCTCCAGGTTGGGAACAGTGAGGTGACAGTGGTTTTCATCTACTTTGATCCCTTATAAGGCCAGCTGAAGTTAGATCAATGGTTCCCCACACTTAACCTCTACCTGATATTTGGGATTCTGTATACAATAAAAATTCCGGCAAAGTAAATTCTGGCTGTTTTGAAAGACCACGTCTTGTCAGCCATGTCTGAGTCAACTGCCTTTGGGTGTTAAAGGCACTTGATGCTCTCACTGTATACTCTTTGTGTCCTTTGAGGAGTAGCAGGCCTAATATGGACTTGTGCAAACTGTATTTCCTATTGCTTGGGTAAAAAAGAATAGTTTTGCCACTAAGAAACTATTTTTAAGGATACTTTAATATAAAATTAATGAGTTTTATTTCCTAGTAAGACAATTTTCAGTATTTGGCAGATTCTTTTTGTTAAAATAATTATTGGGTGACATTTTAAATGTAATCTGCTGTTTTGGCTAGCTGACAGTTTGAATTGTAATGATTAAAAATGGACGTTCACAAAAGCATAACTGAAACACCGGTCCTTGATTTTACACTCTGAAGGAGAATTTCTCTCCCTAGACATTTTCTGCTCTCATGCTTATCTATAGCCAAATCCAGTTACAAAAAAACAGTTATCCATGGTCAGTTTGACATATAAATTCAGAAAGGCTGTGAAGAAGCATGAGAAATGGCTAGTGAGCTGCTTGCAAAGTGCCTTTCAGCAGTAGCTGAATTTGATCTAGAGCGTAGAGCTCTTTCCCTTCTATCCCATGTGCTAAGGACTCAACTCCTTGTTATAATGCATAAGACATTCAGTCACCACTGAGTTAGAAAATTTATTTGCTACCTCAAACAACCTGATGATGGTATAGTGGAATTAAATTTCTCAAATCAATGAATTTATTTCCTATTTTTTTAAATATTGTTTCCAGACCAGAAGAGGTATGTACCACAATCGAGCGGTACGTACAAGACCCACGTGCAGGACCTTGCATTTGGCCTGGTTGAACTTCATGAGGTTGGCACGGCACCACCTCTCCAGCCTGTCAAGGTCCCTCTGGATGGCATCTCTCCCTTCCAGCCTGTGTCGAGGGCACCACTCAGCTTGGTGTCGTCAGTGAACTTGCTGAGGATGCACTCTATCCCACTGTCCAGGTCGCCGACAAAGATGTTGAACAGGGCCGGGCCCAACATGGACCCCTGAGGTGACGTGCGGAAAACGGACTCCAGAATCTGTAAGATTGTAAAGTAGGTATGTTTATTCGGCACCGGGCAGCACGGGGGGGGTAGTCCCGCCAAAACCGTGCGCGCCTGACGCGGCAACTCACTTTGAATTTATACAACCCAGTGTTACATATACATGAAGTTTCAAAACACGGCTATCCCGGCTTTGTATTAAAATTAGTCCCAATGAGTCATTTGGTCGGTTTTAGCTGGTTCTTGAAGGAGGCTCCCCAGTTCTTATCAGGAACTGTCCTTGTGAGGAAGCGCAGGACTTCTGCTTCAGGGCACAAAGCAAGGCCCCTCAGTTCTTATCAGGGACTGTCCTTGTGAGGAATGCAAGACTTCCCCTCCGCTTAGGTAGTTTTCACAATAGCTAATTAGCAAAGCAAAAGGCGTCAATAAAGAGTTCAGGGCACAAAGCAGA